>BGPR01007769.1:43300-68733 GCA_013235015.1 Araneus ventricosus
TACCTTTTATGTTTTCAACAACTGGTCTCATTGATAGATAGTCCAGGCAACGAAGGAAAAATAGAAAAAAATGGTGTAGTTTTGAAATTTGGCACAGTTGTAGGGATTAGTGCCCTAAACAACATACTAAAAGTCCCCGACTGTGGGGGTTACGCGGGGAGTACAGGGGGGTTTAAAGGGAGGCTTTTTCAGTTTTTCTTAAATATCTCGAAAACTATGGGTTGTAGAGAAAAATTCTCAATTACAAAAGTAAACTACATTAAATTCCCTACAAGAAAATCCTACATCTTTATTTTAGCATCAATAGTTTAGAAGATATGGGGAGTTGAAAAAGTGAGTATTTCTGAAATTCCTTATTGTAATGGTATAATCAATAAAAAATTCCGAAGTAACAACCTTCAGAAGCACCTCATGCCTATATAATAATTTTATAAAGGTAATATTGTATGTGTTGAGAATAGTGGTTTCGGGGCGGGGGGGGCAAAATATATTTGATGACAGTCGTGATCCCTTCCTCCCCTCAATCCGTTTCTCTCCACAAGATCAATTCTGGTCGAGTCAACTAAGGAAAAATAGAAAAAATAAATGGTGTAGTTTTGAAATTTGGCAGAGTTGTAGGGAATAGTGCCCTAAACAACATACTAAAAGTCCCCGACCGTGAGGGCTACGCGGGAAGTACACAGGGGTTAAAGGGGTGTTTTCAGTTTTTCTTAAATATCTCGAAAACTATGGGTTCTAGCGAAAAATACTCAATTACAAAATTAAACAACATTAACTTTCCTACAAAAATAGTCCTTCATTTTTTTTCTTAGGATGAATGGCTTAGAATATAGAGAGAGAATTACAATAAGTGGTTGAAAAAGCTAGCTTCATTTTTAAGAAAGAAAGTTTTTATTTCAGATTGGAGGCTATCTATTATAACATTATATCTATAACATAATATTATATATATAATTATACATACCTACATAAAAATATACATAAACACTTTTGACACTTGTTCGTAATTAAATTTCATTCGATTCTTCTATTTCTCGATCAAGTTCGAACTCCTTTTCTTCTAGAGGTTCACCATTAGTACAGATACCATGACAGGTGCCACAAACAGAAGAGCATTACATGCCAGCTTTCCGGCATCCACATCTTCCAGCACACCCAGTTGTACAGCGACAAAATATGGAGTTCGGAATTGTATCAGGAGCTACCGGGTCATTTGTTGTCACTGGGAATAAGGATTCATCGTCTCTTCGGGCCCACCCCCACTGATCAGGAGGTAACTGGTTATTAAGCCACTGCTGTATCTGTAAGTACACTCTAAACGAGTGTTGCTCCACCGCTCCTTTGGTTGGAGGAAGTGAAGAGAGATCAGATTTTACCTTTGTCGATGATTTCAGAAATGCTGCATACCTATGGTTATTTAAATTATGTTCATTAGCAGGAGCTTTGTATATGGCGAGAAACATCTTCTCACCAGATTGTGAGATAACATCTGATGTTGATGAGGGATTATAAAATATATCAGCAATGTTTTTCATTTGGTTCAGTTGATTTTTGAACAAATTAACTGTACTCGCTTTGCTTTTTCTATAAATTGCTGATGTTGTGTCGCAGCCACTGAATGCATAAAGAAGGAGGATGGTTTGGGCAAAAGAAAGTTCTTTTTGCAGCTTTCTTGTTAAAAATATTTTAGCTTCAACTTTTCCCTTGCCAGGCTTTATAAAATATATGTCACTTTCTGCTGGTGCCAATGCAATCATACCATGATTAGGTCTATGTCTTCCCCTATTATAGCATCAGTGGGATGAGAAGTTGCTTTCTCTAACCCACATCTCACAATATAAGTATCAGCATCCCCATTAGCGACTCTTGTCTCAATTCCTTTAGAAGTCATTTTCTGTCTTAGTAATTGAATAAGTCTAGTCTTGTTCCTTCCATTGGCAAGAAAATGTTCCTGTTGAACTGTGACAGTCATTGTCTCCTCAAAATTAATATCAACAGACATTTTCGTGGTGCCTCTTCTCCTCTGTTCTGCTAACTTTGTATTGTTGGCGTCACCGTAACCGTCAAAGATTACCATGCATTTTTCTCCATAATGTTTAATCAGATAAGATACGTACTGATCACAAATGGAAGAAAACTTGTAGCCAACATTCCATTTTACCCGGTGAAGCAGGAAGCCACCATCTACAACGTTGATTTTTCTTTTAATGCAGTACCAAACGACTGAGTAGAAATGATCTTGTGGAAGGGAACAGATGTGAGGGGAGGAAGTGATGACGACTGTTCATCAAATATATTTGTGCCCCCTCCCCCGACCCGACACCAAAACTATTCTCAACACATAGAATTCTACCTTTATAAAATTATTATGTAGGCATGAGGTGCTTCTGAAGGTTTGTTACTTCGGCATTTTTTATTGACTTTAACATTACAATAAGGAATTTCAGAAATACTCACTTTTTCAACTCTCCATATCTCTAAACTATTGATGCTAAAATTAAGATGTGGGATTTTCTGGTAGGGAATTTAATGTAGTTTATATTTGTAATTGAGAATTTTTCTCTAGAACCCATAGTTTTCGAGATATTTAAGAAAAACTGAAAAAGCCCCACTTCAAACCCCCTGTACCCCCCGCGCAACCCCCACGGGCGGGGACTTTTAGTATGTTGTTTAGGACACTATCCCCAACAGCTGTGCCGAATTTCAAAACTACACACCATTTTTTTTTCTATTCGTCGATTTTTGGCCTTCGTTGACTGGACTAAGATTTGCTCAAATAAAATCAAGATTTTAAAATAAAAAGCTCGTCCAAAGTCGAGCTGATCACTTAAATTGTTGAAAACTCCATATTTGGATTGTCTTTTTCAATTATTAATTTAGTATTAATAGTAACAGAATTAATATGATATGTCCACAAACTTTCTTTAGGTACTTTTGTCATTTATTTAATATTTTTGATTAATGGATTAATTTAAATTTAGTTATGTAATCAGTTAAAATTCTTGAAATGGATGTGTGATATATATGTTGTTTTATTTGTGAATAAATATAATGTTATTACATATATATATATATATATATATATCAAATTTAAATGGAGAGACACAAAAGGATGGAAAGTTTTTCAGTAAAAGAGTACGGATGCTTCAACTGGGAAAGTGAAATCCATACTAACCGCATTTGAAATATCCCAACACTTTCTGCGAACAGTTTTAGCTAATAAACCTAAGAGAACATTGCCTTCACCCCTAGTGTTAAGATAGTCAGCATTTGCAGCATTTATCGCGCATTCGTTGTGTTCGTGTTTTATATTGTTATTTCCCTATTTTTTATATTTTTATTATTGCTCCTTTTTTATGCTTATGTTTTCTCTCTATTAAAACTCACGGCATTTTCTTTCGATCGGTTTATTGCATTGATTTTTTACATTTTGTTGTTTATGATCATTTTTGATTATGTATCTTTTGCTTCTGATATGATTGTTAGTTTTATGTATATTCATATGTATATATATGAACAATACATGCAATATTATAGTCACAGACAGAAATAGTCAGCAGTCCCATATTTGTGCATTTCTTGAAAATGCTTTGAGATATGTGTATCCTAAAAATTTCATGTATACTTATATTAATAAGAAATATTTAACACCAATAAATTAACATACTTCTTTTTATTTATTCTCCCATTAAATTTCTTCTTAAATTATCCTTTTTATGATCATATATGATATATCTAGCGATAAGATTTTGATATATTATTTCAAAGGTCGATGGCGCCACTATTTTAATGATTTTGATTGCATCATATAATAAATAATTGTTATTTATCTATTGACGTACCTAATATATATTATTCAAAGAGGTTAAATTTAATATTACTTATTGTGTTTTATATTAGTATTAAAACGCTTACATCAAAAATAACATTTTCCCATTAAATGCGGAACTTATGCTATGGTTAGGTACATAAATCGGATACGTTAAACTATATATAGCTTTTGAATAGTATGCTGTATAATAGTGTGTTTATATAAATCATTGTTAATAGTAGGCATAATAGTATGATATTTTCTTTCTTTTTTTCTCATCTTTAGATGATTTTCGGATATACTCCTCTTTTTCTTTTGTCCAACAATTGGCTTCGCAGAGAATTGGTGCCACAAAATCTAGATTAATGCGACAAACCAGTCCCAAGGTTGGTTGGCTGTTTTGATTGTTGGAATTTCAAATAGGGTTGGCTTTTTCAAGTTTAGATAATTATTAATGCTAATAGTTTTAAGTCAAATCTTCTTTTGTAATTCGAATGTATGATTATGGATAGGGTAATTTAATTTTAATATTAATATATGTATTGTAAATATAATGTATGTTTGTGTAAATTGCTAATTCACGTATTTAATTTTATATATATATATATATAATATAAATCCAAATATAACTTGTATATAATCATACAGAAATAAAGTAAACAAAACATACCAAGAATCAAATTCTATACTAAAAAGTCATTATTTGAACAATACATAAATTTTAAATAAAATCTAAAAAATTGAAAATACTAAAGATACCATGAACAAAAAATCAAGTTTAAGAATTTATATGTCAACAAGTAAAAAAACTCTGTTGTTATTAAAAGTATTGAAATAGGCAAACCAAGTAAATGGAGTTTTCAACAATTAATATAGCAGCTTGGCTGTGGAAAAGCTTTAGCCAGGTTAAATTAATTTTGCTGTACAAACCTGCCCTGTTACTATTGTTGTTGAAAAAACAAACAGGGTAATTTACCCTGAACTGAAAGAATTTAGAAAGAAAAGTCTTATACTAACCCTAACAATAAAACATAACTATATAAAAAAGACTAAAATTCAGGATAAAAATATGTAATATAACATTATATTGCACTAAAGACAGTAAATATATAATTCAATAAAATACCCATACTTTTCATTAAACATTAACTAATCAGTGTCTCCTCTTATACTTACCAGAATTCATCTCTTTCAATATAACGCGCCATTCACATTGACATCATATGTTGCCACAACAAAAATTCTTACCATGAAACAGCATAATTGACCAAATAATATATTTAATTTTCGATATCAAGAATTAGTAAGATACCTATATTAAAATTCTCAAAATCATTTTAAAAAATGTAATACACTTATTTATCTAGATAATATTTGAAAATTGTTAAAAATGTCTATTAAAAAGGAAAATTTCACATGAAAGATCCTGGTGCCATCTATGTAATAAATCTTAAACCAGTAACTCAGTATCCAAATTTGAATAAAATTACGCTTTACGAGTAGAATATGTGAAAACACTATCTCACTATCAAAGAAATAAAAAATATTCCTTTATAAACCAAATGAATGTCTTATTCTAAATGACCTAAATATTTCTTATCTATATATACTCTTAGAAAACCTATAGGCATTCCATAATCCAGTGCAAAGGAATAAAAATTTTTTATGTTCTTAATTCTAATATCAATGTCAGTTACTAAACTATTATTTCTAATTATATAATTTTTTACTAAATTCTTGAAGACAGAAATGCTAAGATTACTATTCCAAAAAGGGAATTTATTAATTTGAAAATTAAATGCATTTCTTTTATCAAAGATGTCTGTTACTAATTTCTTATCTATGATTTTAATATCTAGATCTAAAAATTCTGCAGCTAAATCATTGTCATTAGTTTTTATAAGTTTTAAATATTCAGGATAGAAGTCAATATGAGACTTAAGGTCTATTTCTTTATTGAATAATATTAAATCATCTCTATAGCGGAATAATATACTATGGCTAAAATTAGTCAAATCTTTCTTATAGTAGTGAAGATAAATATTTGCTAAACTATTGCTAGCTGGACCTCCTTGGGTAACCCTTTAATTTGATGGAAAATCTTATTTATTATCAAAAAAGATATAATTTTCTTTTAGAACAAGATGAATAACATTTTTAAAATTATTAATGTTAATATCTTTTTTAAGATCATAATCTTTATGTATATTTACTAGGGTATTAGTCAAATCTTCAATACCTATACTATTAAATAAATACTGGAAATCAAAAGTATGTACACTAGTTATTTCTACATCTTTAATTACACTTAATATCTCTATACTATTATTTACTATAATTGTATCTTTTTGCTTATTTAAATTTTCTATCACTGTCTGTATGTATTTTTGCAACAGTTTGCCAGATTTTGTAATATAAGTATTGCAGCTATTAGTAACACTTCTAAATTTAAGAGGACTCATGTGAAATTTTGGTGTAAGAAAGATGTGAGGAGAATCTTTTTTAATATAATTAATTCCCAATTTCTTATGGAAGGCCTGAATTCTATTAGAAATCTCCCTTTCACCTAATTTTGTCTCTTTATAAATATCACTATTAATAATATGATCATTAAGTATTTTTTAAAAATATTTACATATTATAGCTAAATTACTGGGCACTTCGTCTATATCTATATATATATATATATATAATTTCACACATACATTTATTTATAATTATTTGCATATCCTAAATATTACAGAGAATACACTATGATGATCCTGTTTACGTTAAATGGAAAACAAAAAGAGAATTGAACTTCAAAATCAAATGGATTTAAGGCAAAACGTTTGAAATAATTGAATTTGAAAATAAGCCTATTCGTAATTGCGCATTAATAGTGTATAATCTCGGATATTATTATACCTTTCATGAAAATATCTTCAAAAAATAGATTATTATATTCAAACTCAATTTATATTTTCTACAAATGGCGTTTCTTCAAATTTGAAGATAATTTATTTGAGATCATTCATTGCTTGCACAATTTCATTTGATTGATAATACGAAATTATATCCGTCATTGATCTATCTATAAATTGAATTTAAAAGACGAATAAATTTTCTTCCTGACATAAAATTTAAAAAAAACGAACACATTGCTCTTAAGAGATTAATTTCACTGCTATCGAATTCATTATGACATATTCATTTTTAAAAGCGCCGCATAACGTTTAAAAATGGGAAATGCTCGCATTTAAATTTAATATGACTCTTGAGAAAAAAACTATAAAGAAAATGTTAAAAATATATTGCGTATAAATTCAAAAAAAAGAAAGAATAAGTTAAAAGCATTTCTCTTTGAAGGTAACTGAATAAGTAGTAATATTAGAAATAAAGTCATCCATTGAAACAAAACTTGATAGCTTTTCTTTAGAGAAATGAAATGTCGTGTCGAATTGATCCCTGGGAATCATAAAAGTTGCCCGTTGATTAATTTGTTCAAATAATTTGTTTTAGAATTAAACATTTTGTCATGCTTCAGTTCTTTTGAGAAATTAAAAATGCATTTTGAAATTAGTATGCGAACAAAGCAAAAAAAAAATGAATTCCTTTAATAATTATATAAGACTCTTGAATTATGTAGATAAAATAGTGACAAAAGAAGTGGAAATGATAGAATAAATAACTGCTTAGAATATGTAAAAATTTCAAATGTAAATGTAAAAAAATTCAAAAACCCACCAAGCATTTTCATTATTTTTTATCTGAAGTTTTAAAAGATGATTGCATTTATGTAACGTTTATAATACTTGTTGCATAAATAGTTATTTGTATAAATTTATTCGATTGTAAGAAGTCAGTCATTTGAGTATTACGAATTACACGTTTTCAGCAACAAACGTCTTTAACATAACATGAGTAGCAAGTGCAAAAAGGAAATAGCTTAGCTCTGTTACATTAACGTCCCGTTCTGAAACAACGCGAGGGAATTTTTTCAGACAGATCTAGTAATATTGAACCGTGGTCAGATGAGGAGAATGATAATTGAGCTGGCTACCCTTATCCAAGGTCCCACTCCATACCAGTGGAAGAGAACCGTCGAATTCAGATTTAACGTCGACAAGGCACACATTTTTTATTATCTTTGGTGGAATCTAGTTTCGATCCTGGATCCTTACTTGGACCACAAGATTACCGCGGCTCACAAAAAAGAGATTTTCAGCATAATTTTACTATGAAAGAAATTTGCGCATATTTATTACATTTCCTTAATTAAGTCTGCAACAGTCATTTAAAGAAGCATTGCAATTATTACGATTCTCTTTGTAATAAATAGGATGGAGTCCACAAAGAACTACACAATCTGAATTCCACAACCGATAAATATAAACTTTTAACTAGAACATTAGTTTATTATTAGATTATAAATTATACATTATATTACATACATTACATCATTATTCTATTATTATTATTTTATATTCTGAAAAATAAAAAATATTAAAAGCTATTTTGTCGTAATCAGTTTTAAACTCATAATCACCCTTCTAAGCCCAGCATTAGGCCACTGTGCCTCAGCAGAGTTTCCGTTGTCAAATTGGGGACTGTCATAGTGTGATGATGTTCGTCAAATCCGCCATCGTACGACTTATGTTAAGGTCATAGTGGTCTCATGGAAGAGCCTTCGTTTCGCAGAGACGGCAGCCTTTTCCAAATAAAAGAATTTATACATAAAAAAAATTAGTAAGACTGGGTACCTAGTGCCATTTTTCAGAAATTGATTGAAAGAATAGATTGTTTTTTCTTTGTGAAAACAAAGCTTATTCGCGTTTAAATCCACAAAAAGAAAAGGGTAGAGTTACTGCTTCAATTAGTTGTCTTTTATTAGATATTATGGGAAGGGATAAAATAGACCACCTTAAAGCGGCTGCTTACCTACGGAAAAAATTCTTAAACTAGTGGTTTCGGAAGGAAACCACCGTCCCTGAGGGTTAAGCCAACTGGACTAATTGCTCCCAACTGGGACTCGCGACTATTGACTGCTTGGTTAGTACAATTACATCCACTGTTACTTCTGTAAGTGTTTTAATAACGCATCAAGTAGGCTTGAAAGTAAGCGTTTTAAAATCTGGCCCAACAATCATACAAAACTAGCTGAGCATCAAAACTCCAAAAAAGTATTTTTTTGGTTAAGCTTATTTGCGTTTTGAACTGCTGCAAAAGGTATGTGATGATAAATTATTGATAAAATGGTAGAAAAACTAAATATATGGGTGGAAATTTGCTGGAATAATTTTTTTGAACAACTGGTAGCCACTATACGCGAAAGTAACTTGCAATTCTGAGGATATGACAAAACAAAGGAATACCACATAACGGAATTTGTGAGTTGCAGGGAAAGTTTGATCTAATAATACAAGGTTTTCTGCAAGAAAATCCAGAATCAGGTAATAAATGGCACACACACACACACACACATATATATATACACAAGAAACAATCAAATCTGTACTAAAAGCTACATAAAAGCAAAAAAAACAATCATAAACAACAAATATAAAAAAGAAATGCAATAAACTTATCGAAATAAAATACAGATAGTTTCAATAGGGCTAAAAATTATATAAGAATAAACAAAAGGGGAGAATAATAAAAATAATATAAAACACAAACGCAACGAATGCGCAATAAATGCTACAATTCTAGGAGTGCCTCTCCATTGAAATTTGATTATATATATATATATATATATATATATATATAATCAAATTATATATATATATATATATATATATAATCAAATTTCAATATATATATCAAGACTGTGGAGTAGAATGGGCCGAAAAAAACCAAACTTCTTTCTCATGTCGCTATACTTCGGAAAAGTTGTTAATTGTTTAGAAATAAAACAAGGAAAAATATTAATTAAATTTCTTGATATCTTCCACTCCGGCATCGGCTTTTAATATCCTAAAATTTGGCGAAAATCGACTGTTTATCATTAATTTTTCAAATTTAAAAGTTTCTCTTGATCTCTTCATTGTAGCATTATCTGCTAAGTACTCAAGTACTAAGCAGTTTCGTAAATTCTTGCCAAACTCAGGCTTACAGCTGATAATGTGGACACTACGATAAATTCGAGTTTGGTTCTTCTGAATTATTACACTTTTGAATAAGATGGAGAAAAATGTTGAATTTCTTCCTTATTAGGTACGGTAGCGTAAAAGATATTCGTCTGGGTGGAAGCGAGAGGTGGCAAAACAGCAACGGTAGGTTCTATTCATAATAATTCATTTAATTATGTATGAAAGTGGATGTGACAGACGACTGTAAGATGTGAGGTGAATAAAGACCACGGAAATGTTTGTGGTGCCTTCAGAAAAGAGAGGAGGAGACCGAAGATCAACGGCATTTGAGCCAAATAGGAACGCTGTGGTCTCTTTCATAAATACTTTCAAGTGCATAGAATATCACTATGTCGGAATAAGACACAAGCGAGAATTAGCCCAGAAGTTAACTAAACAGAAAAAAATATAGCTTATTTACAACTCCGGTACCCAAGACTAGTCACCCATAGTTATTCTCTGGTACTTCAAAAACCTATTCAACACCAGAACCAATAGTGGCTTTGGTTCGCCTAGAGTTGATGTTCGTTCTAAGCGCTTGGGAAAAAATGAGATGGTCAAAGCAGCTAAAATTGACGAAGAGAAGCAGACATTTATAATTGAATCCACGCTTTTTTTCTCTTAGAAGAGAAAAAAAAGTAGGACCTAATTATCTTACGCTTTGATTGCCGAAAAAATTTTTCCTAACCAAAACTGTTGACAAATTATAGTAGATAGCTGTACCTATATAATAGGGTGGGTCGAAAAAAAAAACGATTTTTCGAGTGTCGAATTCTAATAGGGCGCAAAAGTTGTGTATTTCCATGCTAATCAACAGAAAAATATGGAAAAAATTATACTTTTAATCTTCAGTTCACGCAAAGAGATTAAAGTTTGGAAAAAATGTCAAAAACAACATTTAAAAAATCGTCGAAAAAATCGATTTTTCTAGTATCGAATTCTAATAGGACGCTAAAGTTGTGAACTACCATACAAATCAACGGAAAAATATCGAAAAAATTATACTTTTACTCTGCAAGAGGCCTGAAGTTTGGAAATAATGACATAAAACATCAAAATTTACTTTTAAGCTAAAATTATACAGGCAACAGTTTTTGATTTCAAATAACGTCCAAGAACTTCATTTTTGATGCTTGATAACGGAAAAAATATTAAAAAAATTAACACTCTTTATTTTGAGTACGCGCTTTTTGGTTAAAAATTTTTAACTTTCGTGAAAAATCAGGCTTTTACCACGTTATAAATATGCGCAGTATTTCATTAAATCTGAAAAGTTAGTTAACCATTGTGTGCAATTTATGCTTGTAAATCTAAATCAAACTTAAGCTTGCTTATTGTAGTTATTCTGACCGTGATGTGGCCAGCAACACTTGGCCCGATACGTCTCTCCCACTCTTTCCGCGCAAGCGCTAGCGCATTTTCACTCTGTCTCTGACCTCGAGGACATGGTTAGTCTCTGTAATGTCTGCCAGTTACTATTTGGATTTCCATGTGAGAACATCTCATTACGGCTCTACTCGTATGAAAAGCTACAATACATTCCTGGACCTCTCAGTCACTCCCGATGGCTGACATGTGCAAACCGGGTCTTACGCTTTTTCATTTCCCAAACAAGCGCTACAAGCGAACTCAAAATGCTTGTTAACTACATTATGAAGACATATGCTCCTCTCTGATTTGTCATTAAAAGATATCCGTCCGTCAAATACGGTCCGAAACATATCTTTAAAGTTGTTCAGTCAACGAGACATTTGCCAGACGACATAAAAAGAATAATCGATCCTGATTGAGAGAAAGGCGTTCTTCTGTCACCCAGAAAACGTATTGTTGGCTATGGTAGTCGATGAGAGACAAAATATACGAGAATCGGACAACAGGAGGATATTAAAGGCAAGAACCCAAAATCAGCAGGTGAAGACTGTTATAACTTTAAAGACTCAATCAATAAATTTGGATGCTGACTACAGTGAACTCATAGATTGCACAACATGTAGGCTGTCGTCCCCTCCAATGATAAATGCTTAACAACAGATTCTATTTCGTAAGTTCTTCAAAATAAATCTCTGCTTGAGTTTGACTTTTTTAAAATTTTCCATGTCATACCCAAATTGTTGAAACATGCGTAAAATTAGTCACGGAGTCTGAAGAAAAAGTGTGCGGACAAGGGAGCTAAGATGGCTACATTGGAGAAACTTTGTTCTCAAGATCCACAATACCAAAATTTGATAATAGGTCTGAATTAAACAAAATGACCTTGGCTAAATCATAATTTAACAAATCCTAATTGGTTGAATGGTTGTGTAGGGAGAGTGTGGAACTCGAATTGCAGCCTCGTGGTGAGTTCTGGGTCATTTATTAAAAAAAAGGGAAATGGAGGAAGAGCTTCAAAATGATGTACTCTTATCAAAATGAAAGCATGTAAACACTTACATTAACGAAGTATTGAGAAAGATTGCATTTTATAAGTTAAATTTCCACAATGAACTTAATTGTTAAACTGTAAAAACCTCCATTTTTCACCTGAACTCTAAAACTTTGGGCCTTCTGCACGAACTCAAAATGTAGCGCATGGTTTTTAAATATAATGTTTCTGTCATCAGGCAACTAAAATGAAGTACTTAGACGCAATTAGCACCTAAAATCGGTAGCCTGAATAATTTTAGCGTAAAAGAAAATTTTGACGTTTTATTGTCATTTTTTCCAAACTTGAGGCCTCTTGCGCGAACTGAAGATTCAAAGTATAAATTTTTCCATTTTTTTCCGTTGATTAGCATGGTAATATACATCTTTTACGTCCTATTAGAAATAGATACTCGAAAAATAGATTTTTTTTCGACTCACCCTACTATATAACTCCAGCATCGTACACGTCTCATCGATAGATCCCTTGACCAACAATAACGAATTCATACACACTTGATGGGACATAAATTCCCAAAGGCTTCCAATGAAATTTCATCAGCTTTGTTTCACCGGCTGCAGAATACGAAATTCATAGGTGTTACGGTTCTCAGATCTATCGCTGATGGGTGTGGAGGCCGAAGCAAAAACACCACACTGATGATTATGCTTCAATGTTGTTTGCTAAGCAACCTCCAGGCACCCTAAGGAGATAGAGTTCCCAATCCAGAACATTCTTTTATTCCCCGGACCACGTTCTCGCACGAATTGAAAAGAAGGGATAGTTTTCAAGCTAGAGAGAGATTATCTCGATTATGATTTGATTAAAATCAGCAGTATTTTCATAAAACAACCTGCAAGATGGCATTTAAAATTCATCCCGACAAAGAGTTTTTTTTTATTATGATGACAAATAATAAAATATTGGTTCAAGGAGAGCCTTTTCATAGATCTGAAGCAGGCGAGAGAAAATCAGTTGTGAATTGAAGGAAAAATGATAAGTAAACTTAGAGTCGTGACTTCAGTTTTAATCGTGAACCCTCTAAAATTTCATATTGTACAAAATTACTGACGATGCATTTTGGACAGAATTGAGAGAGTGTTGACAAATAGGTTTTCTGCATAAACATTTTACAATCAGAAGCTCAAGGACAGGAAAAATGGGAAGAAATTCCTCAGGAAGACACACACAATATTTAGTGCGACCTAGCAGAAAATGTGGCCATGAGAATCTGATTTTTTTATGATTGAATATATTTTTTACGGTAAAAATAATATACCTCTTTTTTCAATAGTATGTCGCGAAAATTATTATGTCTCGTTTTTTTTATACAATTCGGAGTATTTATTTAGATTTCAGATTGCTGCAAACCTGGCATATTCAAAACAAGCTGCAAAACTGGCCATATCCAAAACGAGTTGCAAAAGTGGACGTAACTAAAACAAAACCTTAAATAATTGACCCCCTTCTTCATGCCTCATTACCATAAATTGCATACTGAATCACACTTCCCAAATGCCTCGAATTCCAAGCAGTCTTTTTTTAAATCTTACTTTGGCTAGATGTGTCCACTTTTTTGGAGAATTTTCTGTTTTGGAGATGGCCACTTTTACAGCTACACGATTCATATACATTTGGTTTATTTTAATACAATTTCTATATTTTTATATCTATAAAAACATTTATAAATTATTCTAAAATTGTTTTCCATAGTTTAAAAGGAGTCTGTAATTTAAAAGGAGTTTATAATTATTTAAATACTCCCAGATTTAAATTAATCAAAATACACATATTAAAAAAACTCAGAAGATACCAACACATTTTTAATCAACTTAACTTCTTATATGAAGTTTAATAATAATATATATTGAGGAAAAATATTTGTTTTTTATTAAAATGTTATTAATTCGATGTAGAAACCATAGAGATACAATTTGTTATGCAACAGGGAATTATTAACTCAATTTTAAATCAGTGTGAATGATTTTTTTAAAGCTATTAGAAGTGAACATATGCTTTAACTGTGTGGTTAAAAAATAATTACAGCCGATTGAATATTTTAACTTTTTCTATGTTGTACTTATCTAAATGAGTTAATTTCTTTTTCCTGAACTTTAGTATATAAATTTTCTACTATTGGCGATTTTTTTTATACAGAAAGAAACTTGATTAGTAGTCAAGTTTATTGGAATTGTACATACACATTTAGAATTGGAACATCTTCATTATTGAGTTTCTGTAGTATTATCCTCTTAAAATATGTATAGTTTTACGTATTAATAATCACATTTTTCAAATCATAAGTTGTTTTAGGAATTTTATGAACTGTCACAATCTTATATTGCTGACATGAACAACAATCTATTCCTATTTTATTTTTTTCTCTATTAAAAAATGCATTCTTAATGCTAGTTTGAAAATACAGTAGATTCTTGTATAAGTTGCATTATTATTGCAGTGGAACTTGGATAATTAGAACGTTTTTAATCCGAACTCGTGGGTAATTAAAATTATTTCTCTTTCGTCTTCCCTTGATTTTTCCTATTAACATAATGTTAAAATATCGTCTGTAATTTAATTTTTTTAGTTCGAAGTTAATGCTAAATTTTTTAAATTTTTTTTCCTATGTTTCTGAATTGTTTTCGTTAGTTAAATACGTCCGTACTTTGTGTTCCTCAGTGATCATGAATAAATAACTTTATAAGGCTCTTAATTACCTCGAGAACTTAACTGCTCCATAATGCATCCAATCATAAATTCAAGAACTTTCACACTTGTTGAATTTTTAAAAAATTTAAATTTTAAGTAAGTTTATTAAAATTTTAAGAATAAATATTAATTTATTTATTAAAATTTCATATTGTTTATTTATTTAATATATATTATTTATTAAAACTTAAATATATCGGGGTTATCCAAAAGTGTTTCCATTTGGGCACCGCATCTACTAAAACCGGCCCTGCTAGGAAGTGTGATTTATAGAAGAACGAGGGTCTAACATTGATGTTGACCAAAAACACACAATTTATAAGGATTAATAGTATCTTCTCGACATTTCAGTAACTATAAAATTGGGAAAATATATTGAAGAGTTGGATGTCCGCGATTCTGGCCGTTTGTTACATCTCAGATGGTTAACCACATGAAAGTACTCAGCTTATACTTAAGCAAAAAAATCTATTTTGAAGATGTTCATTCCATAGTTATGAAATATTAAAACCAGGAAATGCTTCGCAGAGCGCAACGCACGTGTTCAAAGCAATTGAAACAACTCGTTACCATTCTTAAAACTTGGCTCTATAAACGAATGTAATGCATTTTTTGCCGAAAATATGATGTTGATCATAACCCAGAATGACAGAAAACGCATTAGAGAACTGGACATAAGAGAAACTTTAAAGGCGAGGCAGTCAGTTAGGAAGAGAGAAATATCAGAAATTTCAGGCCCATATAAATCAAGCATGCAGCTTCGAAGTATACGGAAAATATTCAAATGAATGCTCTTGGTTTAACTTCTTCTGCGCTGTTATAAAACAGTGGTGATGATGAAATCATATAACTTATTCATTCTGGTGTAGTACCTGAATAGGAGGATAGATTCCCATGTTACACACAAGCAGTGTATCGATGTATCAAACCCGTATCAGAAGCCGAGTGCCCCTAAGGTGGTCACCGGCAGTATTCTCAGAGGCTAGTGTGCCCCCAACCTAATTATCTGATAAGTAGATAAGAAACTATTATAAATTTATTTAAATCTATCCAAATTTATTTTCTGTGTTCCCAACCCCACATAAAAATAAATGCTAAAATGAAAAAAGTACGAGCAGAATATTTAATTATTTGGAATATTCCCACTGCGAATAATATTCAACCCATTATCTTTTATATTTTTAACTTAGAATAAGATTAATAGATAATTTTCTCTAGCTGGAAGGTTGATTCATGCATATGCATTCTGATTATTCTTCCTCATTCAGAAATCGCACTCATAAAACTACAAAATACTTTTTTTAATTGCTGGGAGTCCTGATCCATATATGTGTCAAAGGCCTCAAAATCCATAGGGCGACGATTATCATAAGTATTGAGAAAAATTTGCGGAAATGAATCCGGAAAAGGATTCATGTCAAAAACACTATTCCTGTATTGCCCGAATTCTCCTATATATCAGACTTCCAACGATGTTTTAACAGCCGACGTATTTTTCTAAAAGTGCGTTATTTTTTTTTTACTTTCTGTATTTTTGGCATAAGTTCTGAACTAACAATTAATATTCTAGTTTTGAAATTTTATATTGCAATGTGTTATCATAAATAAAGAATAAATTTGATATTTTTTAGATTTAAATAACCTTATCCTATGCATATACATGGACCGGTGGCATTTCGATGACAAGATGAGGTATGAGAATCGTGATGACAATGAGGACCTAAATATTGCATATTGAAATAATTTCACACATTTTTTGTCAACTTTGAAAGGAATGTGCCACAGGGAGTTATAGTTGGATTTTGATAAAATAAAATTCATTACTTTTAAGAAGTTTAGAATTGAACAGCTAATGCTATAATAAAGATGCGCCTTAGTTCTTTGATTGTTTATTTATTTTCATTTCTTCTTCCTGTTTAGTCTTTTTGACTTTCAAGCTGGATATCAGAGTTTCTTCTAACTTGCATTGTGTAAATAAACCGAATTATTTTCTAAAGATGACTACTTCTTCGTGACAATATAACGCCTACGAATGACTTCATTTTAGGTTTTAAGTTTAAAAATGACATAATTCGTTGTAGGAGTGGAGCTCGGGCAAAACAGTTAATGGGTTAATATACGAATTTCATCATGTTAGAAGCTTGTGTCCTATCCTCAACTCTTTCTTTCCACAACCAACATCTTAATGCCAGGGGTTTCTATAACTCAGTGGGCTGTAGTATCCTTAATGCACGGAAACGCCCTTGCAACCACTCCGTATCCAACAAAACGCACAAAGAAAGAAATCTTTATTCTTACATTCACCTCCAAAGAAAGCTTTGGATTTTTTATAGAATAGCCATACTGCATTTTTGCTTAATAGAACTAGAATAAAGAAGTTCCGCCCAACGTGATACCGTATCTAAATGACGTTTCAAAGAACATTCGGCACAGACAAAATTTACGGTTATTTCTTCTATGATGTCTGCCTATCCGTTATTTCCGGTCTGTAGTTTTCCTTTCTCTTCGGATAATTGAAGATGCGATATTCCCATATCGAAGTCTTTTTTAAAGGCGTCTATAGTAGACATAATGCTTGTGCAGTTTTTGTTTGGAAGGTCTTTGACTTTTTGTACACGTATGATAGGGCTTAAATGTGTTTCGGAATGCATATTGCTATTCATGCATATGGAAATCTGGAACAATAGACATCAATAATTCAAAAATATTCATTGTGACAGGTTTTCCGAGGTGGGCAATTTTGCAAAGAAGTTTAAAACTAGAATCGTCAATTCTGTAATAGCGATTTATGCTTTAAAGAATTCGTCCTAAGCCATGAATAATATCTGAGTGTAAGATCCGAGTAGTTATATGTGAACGACGAAAAAATAGATGAATATCCTTTGTTTGAGTGCATTTTTTGATAAGCTTTCTATGTTATGCTCAAGATGAACCCACAACATAGTTTTGATTATCAAAGGAATATATCTTATTTGATTTAATTTTTTAGATGGACACTTTTGACTCTGTAATTCAGAAATAACGTTTGAATAATTCCATATAATTTAGTAAAGTACTCTAATATAGGTTGCATATAAATCACAGTTCGCTTCGTTGCAAAAGCATGTGGACTTTTTCATAAACGTTGCATATAAACAGTGACAAAAGTTTTTATACAGAAAAAGTTAAGAAAGAATAAGCTGCAGATAGAGGGCTAACGTCCCATTTTGAAGTTATATGAGAACTAATTTGATTATAATATGGTCAGTTTAATGCCATTGTCACTAGACAAATTAACAAGTATGTTGGTATCGCATTCAACAAGAGGCCGTGGTGATCTGATGGTAATATCTGAGCTTCGAGACTGAAGGGTTCCAGGTTAGAAACCCGAATATTAGCCGCTTATGTGACGTTGAAGTTAACGCATCCTTCCGCTTGAGGTCTGTCTGGAGAAGCGGTGTCGACTCAGACTTTGTCCTCGTCATCTGACCCCTAATTGCCCTCTTGGTACATCTAAACGAGGCATTAATATCCCTAAAATAAAACCAACTTATAGAAACACAGTTTGTAATGAAGTACTAGAAAGTGCAAATTTATTATTTGAATTATTTTATCTTTTTTAATCTTTATAAACGTTATGAAATCCAAAAATAAAATTCTTTTCTAACAGACAACCAGGTAGGCTCCACACTTAGGAAATCAAAATTCAAGTCAGTCCAACGATTAATTGATAATTTAGTTCTGAAAACAATAAAACATTGTATTGCCATCGAAAATATACAGCTGTAAAAAATTAGAAAACCCTAGCACATCAGGAAGTGGGTGAAAAATCGCTTCCAAACATAGAGTAAGTCAAGTTAAATAAAAGCTTGTGAAACCGCACTCTCGAAACTTCCACTCCCGACCGATATGAGGAACTCTGGGACCCGATGACAAATATAAGTGCACTAGGCACAAAAACTCTACGGAGGCTCGAAGGAATCGGATAAGGCCACCACTGTCCTGTAGAAGAAAAGTTAAGCAAAACGACGACGACGGGAAGAATACGCCTTTTCATGAAACAACCCTAAAAATCAATAACGGTAAAATATCATTTCAGTATTAAAATAAAACTTCGGCACATACATTCGATATGTCTTCATGACCAAACAAAAAGAAGCTTCTTCCCTTCCCCTCCTCCGAAAAATGTGAATTAAATTTTAAGTCAGCCAAGCTTAGTTTAATCATATTAGCGACCCGTTTTGAAGCAACACGAGGGCTATTTTAAGTCAGTGAAATAATGTATTATCATTCACTTTCGAAGAATAAATCTCAAGCAATAGCAAGTCTTCAATCATATCTTTTCCAGTGGCGATTCGTCCACTTGGGCTGCAGAGCTGCAGTCCCCCTGAAATTATTTCAAAAGCTTTTCTTTTCTTTTTTTATTCTAATTGTCTTACTTTTCCACTTTAAGAGTTCAATGATCAACGAAAATGGCAAAAAAGTAATAAAAAACGTAAAAGGAAGATTGAAAATCCATCAAGAATTAAGAGAGAGACAGACCAGAGCTGCATAGAGTTTTGTCCCTCCAAAGGATCAAAATTCGCGCACTTAGCAACGCGGAGCTCGGGATAAAAAGAACCCTTTCTCCGCTAGAAATTATATGCACTTGAGCTGCGTGTTTCCCAGCTCTCTTTTGGCGCGACTTTCTCATTTGGATTTTTTTCGCTTTTTCTCAGTAGTCCAGTTAATAAGTAGTTTTTTTTTAAATCAAATTCTGGAGGAATTATAATTTTTTTGCTCCTTTTTTTGTTTTTTTGGGGTACTGAAAACGAATCTGAAGTTTGCCACCAAAAACATTTCGTTGTTATTTTAGTTATAGCTAATAAACACGAAAAAAAGGCTCCAAGTTTTTTGTTTATAACTCAAACTCTATCAATTTTTAGTATATCATCATTATATACCAAAATAATCAGCACAAAATTTCCTACAACTTAGATGTATACAACTTTTGTAGCACTGCTTGTTTCTGAGCTGACGAACCTCCACTGATCTTTTCTAAAGTTATTATCGGCCGCGGTGCATTTATGATTGAGTCGAGACTGGATTCCACGGAATATACCCCTTGTATACGAGCCTGGTGCAGGTTAAATAGAGGGTTCAGAGTTAAAATGAACCAAGCCAATGTTTTGTCCTAACACTGCTGAGGGGCCTTGGTGACCAAGTGATAAGGTCATGGGTTGGTCACCGGAGGGCTCCAGGTTCGAAACACGTTTCCACTGAAGATACACCGTGTATGTGGGCCTGATGCGGGTTAAATCTGGCTTTGCGGGTCAAACGTCCTCCCGCTGTAGTATAGCGAAATTTTGGAGAGAAGCGTGCCAACTCAGGTGTCGTGGACAACTCGTCAGAGGTGTAGTGGAGCCGGAACCCCGTTCCGTCACTGCTTTCTTTACGAGAAATAGACAAGAAAAATTGTAAAAATCTTCTTAAAATAGCGCCATTTCTGTCAATCAGGTCAGAGCGTTCCGTCATTGTCTATTTTGCGACTGCACCACTGGGCCTCGTGAATTTTAAATGCGTTCGGATGACGACATTCGATCTTCATTTGTTAACAATACTTCCCATAGCATATCTTCTTGAAGACGTTTCAGTCATAACACGAGGCCGCAGTGACCTGGTGGTAAGGTCTTGGTGCCGGAGGATTCCAGACTCGAAACCCGATTCCACTGAAGATCCACCGTGTATGCGGGCCTTGTGTACGTTAAATCTGACGCTACGGGTCAAACTTCCTCCCGCTGTATTAGTGCGGAATTTTGGAAAGAGGCGTGCCAACTCAAGTGTCGTCCTCGTCA
This sequence comes from Araneus ventricosus, assembly GCA_013235015.1. NCBI lineage: Eukaryota > Metazoa > Arthropoda > Arachnida > Araneae > Araneidae > Araneus > Araneus ventricosus. The sequence goes on from BGPR01007769.1 coordinate 64,145, forward strand.
TATGATCGTGCTTCAAAGTTACGAGGTCCGACAGAAAACAGTCCTCGTGTTGCTTCAAAATGGGACCTTACTATAATTAAGACTAAGCTTCTCTAATACTGCCGCAGAAATGTAATATTTTCTCTGAAATAATGATTAAAGTCAATAGTTCAATTTTTATCCACAAGGCAGCAACAACAATTCGAAGTCCACTGTTATTTTAAATGTATATAATCAACTTCGAGGTGTGTTTTCTTAGAAACGAATTTTATGGAGTAGGTTCACTCTAACTCTGAACCCTCCAAATACTCTTTCATTCGTGGAAGTTTAGAGAGAAGAGTGCCAGCTCAGGCGTCATCCTCATCATAATTCCGCGGTTCAACATTACGAGATCCCTTCCAAAACAGCCCTCGTGTAGCTTTAAAACTTGACGTTGATCTAACTAAACTAAATGTCACACGAGCAGCATAGCAATAAGTTGAAAAATCTAATCTCTATTTGATCTAAATTAATTCATTTTCAAATTCATAAAAATCTTAAAATCCTAGGGAGAAATAAAAGATTATTGTGCTAAATATATTAAATAGGAAATCATTATGAAATGATGTAAATGTGGGAAATGAACATCAAGCATTCCTTGTGTTCTAAATCTATCTTTAAATGCTGAAAAACTATTAACCCTCCGTTGGTTGCAATCATTGGTTAGACTTAAGATTTTGGTCCGTTTTCGTCGCCAAGCTCTAGAAACGTTCGCCAATCATTAAAATTCTCACCAAACGGCCGCTATCTTTGATAGCGTCAAAAAACAAAGTTTCGTTTCAGAAACATTCAATTTTCGTTTTGTAAGTTTGCAAATAGAATTTTTTGACTTGTCATATTTGGCGAGTTATCTCTTGAAAAAGTTATAGTTTGGCAACCGTACCGTAGTGAGTATTAGATATTACAACCAAAGGAGGGTTAATGAGATAAACAGATTTTTTTATGAGGAATATTTCCATGCCAGTTAACAATAACAAGTAAAGAATGAAAAAGAAGGTCTTTCGTTATATTAACTCAACTAGATGTACCATTTGTATTAAGGCATTTATTCTAATCTTCAGGAACTTTGCTTACAAATATTAACGTTTCGCAGAACCCATTACCCATAGTGTATTCTGAAAGATTTCAAATGTTTAAAATTCCCTTTAAGCACAAGAAAATTACCACCGACATAAATAACAATTATTTTATCGACTGAAATCTATTAGTGTTGTTATTATGCTGGAAGTTTCTGCTTTAACCATCAGCAACTTTGTTTATGAAGATTTACGCTTCTTAGAACTATTCTTCCTGAGAAGTACTTTTCATTCCAATTCTCAAGAGTACTTGTGAGGGGACTCCAATTTTAAAATCATCCTTCAACTTGTCTAAGTGTGATGTACCATTCCCTAGTTGCTCTGCTACAAAACAGACTTCTCTTTCTCTTATGTGCTATTTACTTCTCTATTTTCCAAGTAGAAGCATATAAGACAGGTCGCCATTTATTTTATTTTATTTATGTATTCATTGAACTTCGATATGTTATTTGTTATATGAAACATCAGAAATCTTGCGTAGCTACCAAAATCAAAGACACTGTCTCACAAACAATAAATATATTTTTTCAGTTTTTAAAAGGTATTGAATAACTGCGATAATAATTAAGAACTGTAGGACTTCTAATAAAGCTTATTTTAGTTGAATGCATAATAATGGAATTATTTACCAGAAAATCGTCAGACTTAACGATAGCAAAAGGGGTGAAGATATTAATACCATATCGAAATCTTGCGATAAAAACTTCCGAAAATTTGGTTTCTTTTTAAGATTACCTTGAACTCTAAAATATGCTTCGGAATGTTATATAAAACCTTTGAAAGAAATTAGATATCAGGTTAATTCAGATGTCAGCCACTCCAATCTTCATGTGATCTTCTCACCAATTTAAGTTGGCCAACTTTGTACTTACATGAAAACAGACGAGGTCAAATCTCAAAATATTTAAATTATTAATTTTTGATAGTCAGTTTATAAATAAACACCAGTTGATTTCAGATTTCACTCATCTTTCGTTTGAGTTTCTGGCTAGTTTCCAAAGCCAAAATTGGCTCTTGCGTTAATGGACCATAAACCAAATCAATCTTTCAAGTTGGCGAGCTTAGTAGATATATTTTTAAATATTCTGATATTTATATTCCCCTATTTCGATGAAAGTAAATATCAGAATATTTAAATTCTTAATGTTTTAATATTTAATTTATAATTTGGTATTAATCCCTCCATACAACAGTTTTGAAAACGTTAATGATCTAAATAAAGCAATGTCGTTTAACTTTTAAATTGCAGGTTTTATTAAAACTTACTCAATAGTAAAAGGCGATCAATAAACAGCTGTTGATTCCTTATAGAGACATTTTTACTGGATGTGGAAGCAATTCTGAGAATGTCTTTAAATATAGATGTTACGCAGATTTAAAAATTATTATTCATGACTCCACCCAAAACTCCTTTTGTTGAAATCAAAAATCCTTCTAATAACACTTAAATCCATCTTGATTGACCAGAATATAACTGTTATGAAAATAATAGTCATCCAGTCGTCTGATTTAACATCCTCTCTTACTGCCCTCAATCTATTACTTCAGTGATTCTTTGTCATGAAAAGTTTCACAGCTATATTTCTCTGTGCTTTATATTCCTCGCAAATTGAAGCAAGATTTCAAGCCACTGAAATGTATTTTACTTATTAGCAGCATTTTTGATGTCATGAGGTTTTAAGTATCTTTCTGTGCAGAATAGCAGTAAATATTAATTTTTGAATGTTTACATATATCATTATCATCTCTATCATAAGCCAAGTTTTAAGCCCATTACGCAATTATTAATGTTTAATTATGCTCCATTTCAATGTATGAATACGAAGAACCACATGAAAGTTTTCATTAAATGTGAAATCTTATATTAAATGCTATCATTTCAAGTTAACGTTACTAAGATATAACGTAGTCAAAGGTTTTTTTAAATTTAACCATAACAATTCTGATAACAGATCATTATCTGAATGTGAAGGATTCATATGAGTCCAGAGAAATGATTCTTTCAAATTTTATAACATGAAATGCTTTATAAATTAAACATGATGTTTTAAATGCCAATATGAAAAATTGATTTCCTCCATATGATAAGAATAATAATTTTTATAACTTATTTTATCATTCACTTAATTTAGATCAACAAAATGGAGATCTAACATGAAGATACGCATAACATTCGCGTTTTTGCTCTCCTGTTATATTCAATGGGGCGTTAGTGTACGTGGACCTGATGCATTCTACACTGTTATCTTGGATAAAAAAATACCTCACGTTGGTGAGGCATGGAAGTTTCAAGATCGGAATGTTTGCTGAGGTTTCATCTTGATCGTTTCACTCTAGTTCAAACTTTTGTGATTCTTTCCTAAATATCCCTCTGGTCTCTTCAAAACTGGAATGTTTATCTAACCAAATTAAAATTATCTTCAATTTGAACAAAACAAAATAATTATATGCTAATATCTTCATTAATTCCTTCATTTTCAGGTTAAAAATTATCCGCTTCAATTATTTTATAAATCATTATCCCTTACTAGTATCATGTGACAGGTCTGCTGCAAACCATTTCGGTGCTCACAAAATCCAAAACAAACACCTAAGTATATTTTAAATCAATGTTACAGCACAGGGAAACACATTTCTATGTAATTTTATAAAATTTTCTCCAAAGTAGAGGACGTTGGCTGCTAGTAAGTTGACTGGAAATTCATTCGCCGTGAAACTGTTGAGGAGGCGTGCGTGTAAACATTGCAAAAATCAAATATATATTCTAATAATAGATAGATAACAATAATTGCTTCAAACTATTTCGTTCTTCTTATACTTTATGGAACACTTGGAAGCATTGTAATACATTGTGACATAAATGCCATACTCCCTTTTTCTAATGTTTTTTTCTTATGTTTCTAATGTTTTAAAATTTTGAACATTTTGAATTGATTAGAATCTTAATAGGATTTAATTTTTTAAAAAATTGCTTTCAAAGATGTACATTTGTTTAAGTCACTCTGATAAAAAGTGTCTGCTCTTTCGCAGTCTGAAACTAACCCTTTATAACTGAACTTCTTAAAAATGTCAAAATACCAAGTGTTTTCATAGCTGAAAGAATAAAACTCTTATTTCTTGTTCTATTATTTGAGCTATCAAAACACCTGCTATTTTTTTATTCAGAAAAAGTTGAGTTATAAATGTTTAAATTTAGACTGAGAAAGAGCAGGCAGATTTTTTTTCAGTTTCATCTTGAACAAATGTAAGTCTTTGGAAGTAAATGATTTTTAAATTGAACCCATTAAGATTCTACTGCAGTTCACAATGTCCTTAGAAGAAAAAGGTAGAAATAGATTTATCAAGAATCAATGTAATAAAATAAAGAATAAATATTGGAGAAGATTTCGGTAATTTTAAATTATATTTACTTGGCAGAACAAATTTGCTAAAATTAGCATCGCATTAGAATTAATCTAAATCCTTACAGGCCATTTTTCCATAAAGAATCATGGA
>BGPR01007770.1:4902-50644 GCA_013235015.1 Araneus ventricosus
CCATTAAGTACAATCAATACTAGAAGTTTAAATGCACCACTAAACTTACAGACGGGACAAAATAAAAATTTCAAACGTAAAAATAGTTGCTGAACTTCTGCCAGCGTTTTATTTAGAAAAAAAAATGCAAATCATTTTAGCAAATAGATGGTAATGCCATTGCACCTCTTAAATATTAAATCCTAAATTGCAATCCATTTTTTTCCTAGAGCGAGGAAAAAAAGAAGAAAAAAGGTTAATAATAAATATAATTTAGCATTTTTAGATCATGTGTATCAACCTTTTTCATTATTTTATAATCTTTCTTATAGAGCTTCCCATAAGCTGTTAAACTATATGTAGAAAAAAGAGAAGCAAGTGAATAAAGCCTTTCACTTAGCTACGTTACAAACAATCATAAAAAAAGAAATACTTCTGAAAGCATAATAATTAAACGGATCATCTTGTAAAAACAAATACTACATGCGAATACATTAAAAACAGGTTAGGAAAACAACAGATCGAATCCCATTGATACAACTAGTTATTTATAACAACTTTTTTCAACTAATATTTATTTTAAACAAACGGTTAGTGTTTCTTTTTCGAAAATAACCGAAGCGCCGTCTACTAATAAGATATTAAACTGTAATTCACCAGTACTATATGCCGACTTCAACGTATGAATTCCAATTTTCAAAGCATTTTTTTCATGCATATTGCATACCTTTGAGCACAGTCCCCTTCATAAATATTTTAGGCAAAAAGATGAAAATAGAAATCTATTTTGATATAATAGCCAGTAAGAATTTGCATGAACTCTTAGCATTTACTTTGCGAAGGTAGAAATGTCATGGTCGAAAAACAGAAACATAACCTCTAAATATGACTGGAGGAAATGAAATATAAAAAAGAAAAAGTTACAAAAACATCTGACAGTAAGCCAACTTGAGAAAGTCCGCCTGTGTTATTTTTAAACCGGTCCTTTTGACAGTTGCTAAAAAATCCCCGCTCATATTCTGTATAAATATCCCCCCTTTCCTCATATTAATAATATTTTTATACCTGGTAGCTTTTTGATGAAGCTTCAAAACACACTTGGAAGGGTACGCAGCGGAGATTAAGATCTATAATTGTTGCTCTTGACTGGCATTTCGACCGCAGAGAAGGAAGAGTTGCAGTTGTTTCCTTCTTAACGCTCAGTTCCAGTTCCGCGAAAGGAAGAAAATATCGTTTTCATTTATGACAAAATATCACTAATAAACGAATAAATAAAGAGAAAAATATGGTTCTATTTATTAAAAAATATACCTAATAAATATATAAATAAACCGAAAAAATATTTTACTTATTATAAAATATTACTAATAAACGTATAAATAAATAGAAAAAAATATCGTTCCACTTACAAAAAATATTCCTAATAAATGTATAAATAAAGCAAAAAAAAATATTTTACTTATGGCAACATATTACTAATAAACTTATAAAAAATAGAAAAATATAATTTTACTTATGATAAACTATTACTAATAAACACATAAATAAATTGAAAAAATATCGTTCTATTTATAAAAAAATATTCCTGTTAAATGTATAAATAAAGCAAAAATATTATTTTACTTATGACAAGATACTGCTAATGAACGTAAAATAAATCGTTAGCCAGAAATTAATTTTATAAAATATTTTTCAAATGGAAACAGAGCGAAAAATTTAACAAAAATGCAAATCTATTACTAAATTAGAGACAATGGCGCACATAGAAGTCATTTAACGCATTTAATTTTTCTTAATTTATTATTTTTAATGTTTATTATTTGACTTAATCTTGGAAAAATGTGCATGGAATTCGTTGTTCCCACTATTTCAATATTTACAAGAATGAAATCCGACCGATCAACAAAATTTGGTTGCAACTTTTACAAGCAATTCTAAGGCATTCAATATGTGATAATTATCTGTGATATTTACACAATTAATAGAAGCAGTTAAATAATGCCAGGTTCAATGCACTAGAAATTTGAAACTAAATATGTTATTATCGTATTCAAAAGTAACTTGAATCATATGACGAGTGCTGCTCGTCATTGTACGGTGTGGCGTGAAAAAACAATGACAAGCTAGACTCGTACCACAAAGGGTTATAACAGCGAACACGTTTTCCAATCTCTATAGTAGCCCTGGTAAAAAATGTGAACTCGCGTTTGTAGAAAATGTGACAACACTTTACAATAAATAAATAAATTAAAATTACACGGTCAACATCGAGCACTTTGTAATTAGCAACTAGTAATTTTATAAACATCGTCGTTCCGCTATTAAAGAATTAGCGTTGAATTTTGTTCTTGAAAATGGTTACTTCTAGTAAAAGTTTAAAATTATTGTCACATTATTAGCTCACATTTATTTTATGTAAAATATAAATAATCAATATAATGTCATGCATAGCTTCCTTTCACAAAGAATACCAAACAGCAAATCCACTATCAATCAAATATGTCACATTTCATAACATTTAAAGGTACTTATCGATCTTGTTCGCAAAATTTAAAGGAAATCAATAAATTCTGTGAAGAAAGGAGACATTGTCAAAAATTCTAGGGAATAAAAAAATGTGAAATAATTGTTTATCCACTTCAGTTTGTAAATTGACTTCATTTACGCTTCTGTTGTTTAGAGTGTGTACACCCGCTTGAGATTACGCACGTTAGCATTGTTGTGGACGTGGAAACATGCTCAAGAATTAGCATATCAGAGCAACTGTGATGGCATAAACATACTCAAACGGAATTGCTAGTACAAACATGTTTTGATACATTTCAACAACGAAACGTTCATTTATTAAAATCTCATACAACTTTTTTTCCGCCTTAACTGGCGTTTTTAAGCTACACATTATAACTAATTCGATTGTGTTAATATAATTGATATATCTGAAAATTACACAATTTTTAATTTTTCATAAAAATTATAGAATTGAATATTTCGTCACTTAACAAGCAGCATCACCTAACTCAATTATTTTAAATTTCAAAGAGGAAGAAAAAATACTCAATTTTTCGCAACCAATAACGAATATTTCTGAATTTTTTTAACATCTGATGTAAAACTGAGACAACATGTTTTTAGTAGATGTGAAAAAAATTCTAAAACATTCGTTACTGGTTGCGAAAAATTGAGTATTTTCTTCCTCTTTGAAATTTCAAAAAATTGAGATAGGTGGTGTTGCTTGTGAAGCGACGATTTACTCTAACTGTATTCCTTGATATCGGTAAACATCACCATCAACAGTTGGTTTCGCTGACACCAAACTTTAGTTGTAAAAATACAAACATTGCAGGAGCAGAGAGGCTATAATTTTAAGTCCCACAATGCATTTCGCATACACTTATGTCCGTTATCGATATTCGGTTTCGACTCGTTATATGCGAGTTACATTAACTTAATATCCCAATTTGAAGATTCTGAGACGGACCTCTTTGTTCAGAATCATGTTCAGATGACGAGGACAAAATATGAGCCTGTACTTCCCTACCCAAATTTATAGATCTCAGGAGGACCCGTCATCTTCATAGATTTAACACACACGGCCCACCTACACGATGGATCGTGTCTTCTGTGCTACCCTCTGGTCTGGAAGCAGATACACTGTGACCAGGTAGACCCAAGTCCATCCAACCGGTTCGGTGGCCGTAATGGCATAGGTACGGGGGCATGGGGCGGCCTTCTGTGACCAGGTAACAGTAGACCTACACTCTGGTAGCAGAGCAAAGAACAACTTCATGTGTTAAGAAGGATATAAATAAAATAAACCTAGCAGAAAACACGCAATATCTGTCTTAACCTCTTCATATACAATGGCATGTCTGACTCGTGGACCGAATTACAGAATTTGATATACTTAAATCTGTAATTAAGTCAAAGTAGTAACTAATAGTTCTATGAACAGCGCCTCAAAAAAAATCTATGATCTTCTCTTCATTGTTGCTTTAATTCTTTAATCCCGAGGCGACATTTTTATTCTAGCCCCTTTAAAACCGAGAAATCTGGAGAAAAAGCTGTATGAATTGGACTCTTCCAACCTGGGTGCTCATTTACCCCACCACCCTACCCCTGCTAAAACCTTCCCTTAAGGCGCACGTAAATGAGCTGCGGTTGGCGAGGATAATTGGACCCTCTCATCTCCTAAGCGATCTCAGAATCTCACCTGCCCTCAAAAGAAGTCAACCGCCTCAGATCGGCCTTCGTCGCTGTTAAAGGACAATTTTTAGACCACCCGGGATCGCCTCGCTAAAGATTTAACCATTTTTTGCTATCTGTTTTTATCAGTATACACAAAATTACAACTAAATGTCAATTGTTATTATCAGTATTTTTGGAGGCATTATGAATGGAGACCCGTCTATCTGGAACTGTTGGAAAACGCTGAACATTACATGAAACTGAACCATTAAAACAGAATAATAATAAGAAAAAAGCTCTTACACATATGCCAATTTTTAATGACTTCAAGGAGCATTCACGCCGAATTTGAAGTAAATCGAATGCTTCAAATAGGATGCAATAATTAGGAGGTTAAATAAATTCGTAGATCAAGAAGTTAAAAATAATCGCCAGAGGTTTGAAAATAAGATATTTGCACTTGCTGGCATTCATTTATTGCAATTTTTCTGTGTGTGCGAACAGGAATAGCATTTGGGGAAAGTACCATCAACCCATCTTCAATATGGTCGATACCTCTCGAACTGAAATCAGAAGCAGAAGGCAAAACACGCAATTAATTCTGGAGATAAATTCGGCAGACGGGAGCGTGACACGGGGCGATTTTTCATGGGCGCAGTTGGGCACACGTGTCCTTTTTTCCTCGAAGATGATGGAGGTTGCTTCGTGATGAAGATGATCTTGTAAACGGCAGTCTGACAGGATCAGGAAGCAACGAAGATTTTTGCGACGGATTAGGGAACATTCTCCAAATGTGTTATAATACAGAATAGGTTCATTCGACGTTGAAGTTTAACTTCAAGTGATACAGATATCTTACTTTGTTGATGTCTTATTTTGCTCTGGCTTTAACGTAAAATAGAGTACTCTCTAGATGTAATTTTTTGCTTAAAACTAAACTGGAAGTTTAGAAAATTTAATTTTAAACCTAGAAAATTTGATTTCAATCTATAATATTCAAATAATCTGAATTATTTTTAAACACATAAAAAAATAATTTTTTTTGCCGAAGGATTACCAATAATAAATGGATTGTAAAGATAAATAGGAGGCCATCTGATTCAATTTGCATTTATTTCAAGTAACTGCGTAAGTTTTATTATTTATAGAATAGATGAGATTTTATAATCATCATAGATTATTTATTACTGGTTGTATTTAAACTTTACAAAATTGAGTACAACAATAAAAATCTTTGCTTACAAATAAATAGAAATTTTGATAACATGTAGAAGAAAGTCGGGTAAGATGGCGACCTTAAGCTCTGGGGATTTTTCCTGACCTCAATATTCGTTACTGCAGGATTATTTTTTCGGCAAAATCTTCTTCAACTCTTTATTTTAAAGTGATGTTATTTTTTATTTTTATTTTCAAATGTGAGACCAGAAAATTTCATTTTAGAAAAAAAAGGCATTTTCGTCAAATTAACCGCCTGTGCGGGGAAGATGACGAAAGGGGTCGGGTAGGACGACGAACTGAGATAATTTAATTCAACATCCATACGCTTTCAAAAAACTATTTACAAGTGTTGAGATCACATTTTGATCATAATAAATTGCACATAACATGAGAAAAACATAATGTCAAACTAAAGAAATGAATAATGCATAAAACAAATGCAGTCGAAATTTTAGGTTCAAACCTCATAAAATGAAATCAATTACAAAACTCGCATCGTCATGAGCTTGGATTTTGTCCCAGACCCTCCATAGAGGTGGAGTGGGACCAGAGTTTGTACATAAATCATTGGAATCCCAATTTCGTTTTTCCTTGCTCACTGCAAATGATGCCTTCTTCATTATTGAGGTCCTCTGGGTCCAGATTGTCATCAGCGTCAACTTAAGGAAATTCAAATGAATGAATTGAGTCTTCAGACTCAAACATCAGAAGTCGAGGTGTCGCTTAGCTACTTTCTTCTTTTTTGTAGAACTTTTAGCAGGTTTGTTGCGTTTAGTCTTATTAACTTCAGCCTTCTTCAGCTGTCACAGATTTCGTTTATTTTCTTTTTACTCTATCTCCTTTTTAATGAGATGCTCATTTTTCATTGGAGTGCCAGTGAGTTGCAGGAAGGGCAAGTGGCATTCAGGTACCACGACGAGCTCTTGATTCAGCGAGGAGGGGTTCGTCATCTTTCCCTCAAACCAATTCGTCATCTTACCCGATTTCGCCTTTTTTTTCGAAACAGCGTTGAATGATATGAGCTCATCAGAAAAATCAAAATAATACATCATTGAACGCGTTTTGATAAGCTCTTTGCCATTAACACATGTAGAAATCAAAAATACTCTATGAACGCTATCCCTTACCGAGCAACATCCAAAAATTGCGTAGGAACAACTAAAAATCACATTACCGTGTACTGTGAATAACGTTAATAAAGGGGTGGAATCTTTTGGTGTGACAAAGGTAGCTGGTTGCTAAAGGTCTTTGATGATGCAGGAACGGGGCTGCCAGATAGTGTAATTTTCAAGAAAAATCCAATTCGTCATCTTAGACTCTTCGTTGTTTTACCCGTCTTTCCCATACTTATGTTTAATGATTTTAAATCACTCCAAGATTGCGCTCACAGAAGTTACATAATGGAACAATGAAAAACATTACTTTTGTAGTAGAATTCAAAACTCCAAAGGGAAAATGAATAATTTGAACATGATTTCTAATTAGTTGGTTACATAAAAAAGTAATAACGTTCTCTATTTTATTAATGGATATGCATACAGTGTGCCCGCCAAAGTCCGTTATCAACCCAATAATTTCTGAACGGCAAGAGCTATATTCATAAAAGTGTGGTCTAGGTATAATAAAGTTGCCATGCGCGACACAAGGAAACCACTTGCAGCGCCACCTGGCGGAAAATTAGGAGTTAGCGTTTTCATCTCAAAAACGGTACGAAATACGGGAAAAAAGTCAATTACAAAGTTGTTCAGCATCACCGATTTATTACAAAAAATATCTTGCGCACAAAAATGATACAAATGAGAAGCACAAAACGCACATTTGTTTGCACGCGTTGAACAAAACTGCACTTGCAGGAAATGAGGCTCATCTATCTGTCATGCTCAAAATGGTGTCCTTCAGCAACAATACACATCTGGACATCCCGCTGCACATTGTACAACATGGCAGGTGGCACGCTGGCACAAGCATCCGTAATACGGTTTCGAAGTTCCTGCAGTGTTGATGGAGGGGTTGCATACATTCGCTGTTTGATGTACCCCGCAGAAAAAAGTCCAATGGGTTCAGGTCAGGTGAACGTGGAGGACATTCTACGCAACCAACATACCCGATGACTTGTAGATGGAATGTGCCCCGAATGTACTGTTGGACACTTGATACTTTGTGCGGAGGGGAGCCGTCATATTGGAACCATACATTCCGAGGTCACTCAACGGCAAATCCTCTAGAAAATCGGATATTACGTCCTTCCTTTTCTCTTTTCTTCCGCGTTATGTCGCGTTACAATTTTGGCAGTTGCAAGCCAAACAAATATGCATTTAACGCCTTCTATTTTTAACATTACCGTACGGAAGGTGTCTTCTCTTACTAAATCGATGATGCTGAACAACTATGTAGTTGACTTTTTCCCCGTATATCATACCGTTTTTGAAACGAGAACGCTAACTCCGAATTTTGCAGCCAGGTGGCGCTGTAAGCGGTTTTCTTTCGTAGCGCATGGCAACTTTATTATACCTAGATCCCACTTTTATGACTATATCTCTTGCCGTTGAGAAATTATTGGGGTGACAACGGGCACACTGTATATAGTTCAATGAACTTAATAAAAGTAGGAGATCGATTTGAATGTCGTACAACTCTACAAAAATACCAAAAGAAAGTAAAAGTTCAACGTCAAGATGAACAGAATATAGGAAAATAATTGCAAATATGCAAATAAAGAAGAAACCATAATCACAGGCGCGACCATAATTAATACAATTCCAGCGGTCGTCACTAAAATGCAATCTAGCGAAATTAAAAAGGTGCATTTCCCTCTTGCACGTTTCATAGTCATTAAGATTCCAGAAACAGTGGCGTAGCACAGATAAATAAAGCCCGAAGCATAGTTTGTATTCTTTGAAACAGGGGAGGGGGCAATCGCCTTTAAAAACGTAAAATGTACGTAAAAATATTGCCATTACGATGGAACTCTATACTGGTACGCGGGGCATCTCCCCTCTGGTTCACATCTCATTACGTCACTAAGCCTTTGTACCAGATTCTAAGCAGGAGTAGAGAAGCTTCCAGTAAACTGATTTTTTACCTTTTAATGTTTTAATGTCCATAATGTTTTAATTGTTTGTTTTATTATTCTACTATTTTAATGTTTTAATATCTTAAGGTTTTTTGACGGTATTGGTGTCATTTGATGTGTGTACCCTGTATTCTCATATGCTTCAGAAGAATGTTTTTATGATTTGCTTGGTGGGCTGTAACTTTCATGCAAATTCTATGTTAGAGTGTTTGAAGTTCTATCACGTTGTTAGGTTTTTAAGGAATGCTATTTTGAATACTCTTTTATACCTAAGTAAGTTCTCCCCACACTAGGTGGGTCGAGCAAATGTCGCCATCATCATCTCCCCATCTGGTGTGGGTCGAGCAAATGTTTAGCACCCAGCTCTGTTTTGATCTCTGTCACTGTTCGCGGCATAGTTTATAAAATTTTTAATTCCTCTAACGCCTTCCTCAGTCTTACACCCTTTCGGGTAGGCCAGGCCGCTGTGAATCTTAAATAAATAAATCCAGTAAGTTGATGAACGAAATTCGTTAATTTGTTTAATGCATACTTATGCTGAAAATTTCCCGTATTTTTAAAATCTTATGTTTTGTTCCAGATTAGGTCAAATTCGTAAAATGTTTTGATGCCTAGGGAAGTAACACCTTCCCTGTATTTCTCTGTGTTAATTCTGCAAATGTTAAGTTCCCGTATCAAGGTTTTTTCGAAAACAGCACAGATATTCATAAGAGACTTTCAGAATTTTTATTTTCTTTTATAATTTATTTGAAATAAAAAAAATAATTAAGAACGAATGTAAAAGCAAATCGTCAATTTAAAAAAGGGTAAATTCAAGCATAAACAAATAGTGGCATTCGGAAACGCAACGGCGTTGCTTTAGAAGAAAGAGTCTTCCTGAGCAGTTACGACTTTTCTACTTCGTTTTATGTTTACAAAAACTAATTCGTATCTTTTATGCTTTTCATTTCATTATCTTAATTATAACTCTCGTTTTTAATGCGTCTTCCGAAACCAAGTTCCTTTCATTACAGTAAAAGTAACTCAACAGATTAGAATCGAGCTTCTTCCGACTTTTCTTTATTTGTGCCCAAGAAAGATGGATAATGGCATTTAATATCATTCCATTCTTTCGGTTTATACTCAATAAAACTAAAAGAAAACCACACACAAAATGGGAGAGAAAAAATAGCTTTCGAATTGTAGAACCGAAAGCAAACGATAAGTATTTCAGGAAATGCATCCGTTGGCTGAGAGCCCGCAACTAATGCGTTGTGCGAAAATGCATCGCCAAAGGCAAGCCACTTCTTTGATCTCATTCATTAGGGTTAATAGAATGCATTTGTTTTGTTTGGCTAAAGGTTTTTTTCGCCAAAGCTTATTCGCTGTACACTTATTTACATGCTCTGTTTGTTTCTTTGTGTCGTACTTTTTTCCCTTCGTTTGCGCCGTTTGTTTGGTGTTCTTTTTACTTAGTATAACATTCCAACATCTGTCAAATTCGAAAGCTTTCAATTCGTATTTGAGTTTCGATTTTATTTTTATTCAAACGAGCGAGCGTCGTGTAAAGATTTAAATTTTTATTCTATATGTGAGTAGTTAAAACAGAAATGCATATAAAATCATGTATATGCTTTTGTTGAATTAATTACTAATCTCTTATAGGATTTTATTACAAGACATATTAAAGAAATGTATTTATTTTTAGTTCACTGGTAATAAAACAGATTCATGCATGATAGAAAACTACACAGAAGCAGTTACACCAGTGATATATGTATTTTAATTTAAATAAATAATTAATTTCAAAAGGTATGTTCTCGAGAAATTTGATAGCATATTTGCATTATAAAAAGCTATCTCTGACGAGACTTTTAATAGAGAGTGAATCATCACTACAACTCGGCTCCTATAACACTTCGACGTTGGGCTAATTTTAATCGATATTTATATGCAATGTTTGCGATCAGATCTTAATACTTTTGCAACAAAACGAATTGTTGTTTATATGCAGGTCAACAGGTTTTCAACGCTGCTTTGTGTATAACAACACTAAAAATTGCCACACTTTCCTAATATTTTTTTTTCCAGATTTGCCAAAATTCACAAAATGTTTAGACCTCTGAACCAATGACCGTTGCTTGAACGTTCTTCAGTCTGCTACTCCAACGCTGAAATAGTCTAAATCATTTAACTCTTTCAAGCATTTATTCTATCTATAAATCTTTTTTTAAATTTAAATAATTATAATAAATTAAAATGATTAATTTTTTAAATAAAATTTTTGTACTGATTGCTAACTAGAAATATAAAATTGGAAAAGCTTAAGTTTTAGAAAAAGTTCTTATACCGAGATTAGTTCTCTTTCGTCAGACAACATACAAATCGCTTCTCAATTATTCCAGAAATCTGGAGTGCTTTGATATTATTGCGTTGCTTCAAATAGCAAATCAATTTGTTGAAAAAATATTTGGATCTATTGCATATAAATAACGATTAGAAATAGCCCGTTATTTTATACAGGAAAAGAAAACTATTGCCTTGAACTAGAAGTTTAATAATATCTTAATCTATTCACGATGACGAGATAGGCTGAAATATATGAAACTTCTTGAATTCCTATCAGCTTATCTAAATAATTCTAATAATTGCTTTCTATTCTACGGTTAAGTAATATATATATATATTATTAAACATATCGTTTAATAGAATAATTCGTTAAATAAATGTAGAAATATTCGAATAAATTGTTGTATATAGGTTTTTGTTGACCAAAATACCTTTTATTTTGCATGTGAATTCTTAATGGGGAAACTAGGGATACTTTACCCTCGTTTTAATTTTTCTTATATCTCTCGAAAATTTTGATAGTTTGCATATAAAAGGATATGTTTTTAAGAATGACAAATAAATTTATGCTAAATCGATAGGTCATTTAATCACATAGTAAATATATTTCATGAAATGACCTAGGGTCAAATTTCCCTAACCTTAGAAATACTTGATCCCACATGCAAAGAGTACTTAAATTCTTTCGATAACTTGGATGTACGCAAAATTTAGATATTAAGTTAAAAGTACTGAATTGAAAGAGTCTTAATTATCAAAAAAAATCAATGAAATTAATATTAAAAAAAAATAATATGTCATTTATAAAACGCAATTGTTATTAATAAAATTCAAGTTAATAAATTAAATTAGTCCACATATTACATTAAATCTAGTTATTAAATTAAATTATTTCAAAATTAAATAAACAAATAAAATATTGAATTAATTAAATGATAAAAATTATAGCAATGGATCTCGGAACCTAGTAACGTCACCAGCGCATTGAAGAATTGCGAGTTTGGGGAAAATTAGAATGGAACATAATAGTGCCAAAATAAAAAGAAATGAATAAAATCTGTTGCACAAAACAAGAAATTAGAAACGATATATGGGCTTACTCGGTTCTCCTAATATTATTATGCAAACAAAATCAAAAGAAA
This sequence comes from Araneus ventricosus, assembly GCA_013235015.1. NCBI lineage: Eukaryota > Metazoa > Arthropoda > Arachnida > Araneae > Araneidae > Araneus > Araneus ventricosus. The sequence goes on from BGPR01007770.1 coordinate 16,828, forward strand.
AATATATATTCGACGAGAAAATTCAAATCAACAAAGAGACGAACTCAACCGAAATGGCGAAACGTTAAAAGAAACATAACGATGACAAATAATTCGAGCAAAAGATTTTTATTAAAATAATAAATTAATAAAAATCGTATTTTTCTCAAGCGAGGGAAGGAAAATGCAATAAATTTACATACTTTTTGAAATTCTTATTAAAATAATTATTTGAAATTATCACATTAAAATAAATTTTATTTATTAAATAATTACTTAAACTCTTTTTAAATAATTATTTTTATATACTGAGTTGCCATATTGGTGACTAGCAGTACGCGCATGGCGTTGCCCGTGGAATCAGGACTGGGGGAAAAATGCCAACAATGATACGAAAAAGTTTTGAAAAAAATCAAAACAAAAGATACACATTATTTATTTTTAATGACATTTATCAAAACAGAAATGCATATATTATTGAGATGACGATGAGGCGAATGTAATGACGTTACCTGCCGGAAGAAATCGAATTGTAATGAAAGCATACGACGTCACCTGCCGCGAGGAAGGTCACACAGCAACCAATGAAATTGCAACAATGCGTACTGGAATCGTCCGGAGAAATCTTGCTGTTAAATCTCGCTAGCAAAAAAACTGTTTGAACTGATCAGGGAAAAATTAATTTTAAGAAAACGAAAAAAGACATTTTAACAGTTCTTGTTTCAAATCCGACATAAACGTTCCAGTTATAAGCCGGAAAAAATGAAAATTTTAGAGATGTTAGAACGTCAGATGCGCTAATTTGAAGAAATCTTTATTAAAAATTTCCATAAAAGTGACTATTTTTCAAAAATTTCTCAAAATTCAGTAAATTACGTTAGATGTACGAAACAAACTTCATTAGAACGGAAATCGTTTGTTCTTTCCGATGCTGTAACTATTTTTTTTCGTACAATTATTGGAAGCCAGGCTATTGAGAAATGAGTGCGAAAAATCACCCAAAACAACACAAAATATTAAATAAAAAATTTCTAGATTAAATTTTAAAATTCCGGCTTCGAGGTGCATTCAGTCACCATTACGACTACCTGTGTTCCAAATTTCATGGCCGTAAGTGCGATGGAGTCGTCTGGACATCGCAGACACACACACACAAACATTGTCTTTTATAAGTATAGATAAACTCCACCACACCAGAAAATTGATCCCAACCACACAATGTGCCTCGGTCGGCTACGACATCGAAGTTATAGTAACTTTTTGGTAAGGTCAAGTAGCCGTAACTTGACTTTTTCTAAATAATATAAATTTATACCACTTAGAATTAAGATATTGCACAACCGTATATAAAATTATAACTAGAAATATGCTTAACACTCAGAATTTATTTAATTCATCAGATTTTTAGTAGTAAACGTCCAATCCACTGAGGAATGGAAAAATGAAAATTTACTTTTCGGCACACCAAAACAAATTTACCTACACACCATTATGATTGCTTTTCAGATTGGAATGAAAATTCCTTCTGCTAGACCATATGACGCACACAAAAATGGCACACACAAATTACCAATTATCTCACAATCTGAGAAAATCATGTAGCATCAAGTATCCCTAGTTTCCCCTTCATAAGATAAACAGAAATTATTCTTCGTCAGTATTTGATCTATGCGAATCAAAACTCATAAACATGCGTGATTTAAGCGTTGAATTTCATAATACGAAATAAAATTCTAAAAATTAGACAATACAATATTTATTATCAATGTTAATAATCATTTTTGCCCATTATCACATTTTATCCTACTCTTGAAGTTAGGAATTAATTTTTTCCCATGATGAACTGCAGTTAATATTTTTTTCAGAGTATTTTGAACACAGTTACGTAGAAGCATTTTCAATATATTTCCACAATAGTAAAATAAATCAATAATTTTTTAATTGCTAAATTCTATATTAGCGCTAATTTTATGGAATTTGAAAAAGTTTAAAGATGAATTCCATCGCAAAATGTGACTAGGCGAATTTTGGTTTGCATAAAATATTTAATTCTAACATATCTGGCATCCTCGCCTTACGCAATGCGAAAAATTCGCGGTCGAATAACTTCGAAAAAGAAAGCAATCAAAACGAAGTTCGTTAAGAAAAGAAAATAATAATAAAAAAATCGTTTCTAGGGATTGCAGAAGCTGTTCTTTATGAAAGTTGCAATTAGTACATTAAAATGTTCGTTAATTAAGATCTTGGAATAATTTTCCCGCGCTTAAATCTTTTCCACCGTAAACGCCTTTCACTCAGGACAAGTCATAATAATTGAAAACTGAGTTTCGTAGAAGTATAGATTTTTTCACGAAGATTTTGAAATTGAAGTGTAAAATATTTTAATTTAGTTTGATATTTTTTTTTCTAAAATTTATGCTGGCGTTTTGCTTCGTTAAAAGTTTTTTTCAATATATTAAAATCATAGGCTCGAAGGAACAAGGTTTCATTTACTATGAAAAAACTATGTCATACTTTTATTATTTCAGTTCTTTTATAAATAAGTAAGAGAAAATTTTCTTAGAAAACTCTAAGTTTTTACAATACTATATATATTTATGATTTGTAATGTATTTTAATTTTTGTTTGCAAATAGTTAGTGTCAAAGAAATGATACATTTTTAATTTTGAGTGTAAATAAAATGTATAACGGAATATAATTTAAATGTAGAAAAAATTTGGCCGTTTTCCTTTTTTTTTATTCCTGCCTTTTTTGTCATATTTGTTGAAGAGGTATAATGCTTAATTGGTCTTAGTAGAGCAACAAAAACAACAAAAATGAAATTAATATATAAGGAAAAGACACACTGTAAAGTAAATTTGGAGGAAAAGCTGAACAAGCGATATTAAATTTTTTTCATTCGTATCTGTATTCTGTGAATCTATGCATGAGAAGATCCAACAGAGAGAACCTTAAATTGATATGGAATGCAATTCTTCAATTAAAAGTAACGAAGCGCGATGTTTTTTAAAAATTTTTTTAGGACTACGTATCAAAATTTTTACAGATAATTAAGCTGACAGCAAATAATCTAAAAGCAAATAGATTTTTTTTAACAAAAAGAAGAAAATGGTGGCAAGATAATGTGGATGAACATTTCAAAGGCAAAGTTACATTTTCAAAAACAAAACCGGCCCCAATGGTGTTTAGAATTTATGAAGAAAAAAACACATGCATAATAATATATCATACTTCGGATGAAAATTTTATTTATTTCATTTTATTGCGTAAATGTAATGCATTTTTAAAAATTGTGGAATATAAACTTTTTTGTAGTTCTTTGATAACCATTTCTAAGGCTGTGGGAAGAATACTTCCCAGCAAATTCATCAATTTTTAAGGTTTGTGCGAGTTCTCGCCACAATTTTCTATGAAATACAAACCTTTATGTTCTAGTTTCTTATTTCATATCTAAAAAAAGTGTCTTGGCTTGATAATCTCAATCCCAAAGTTATTTTATTATACCACGACTAGAAAAAATGGCCCTTTAAAGGGTTAAGTATAGCACGACATTTTATAGGAAGTCAATTCCTTTAAATGATATATGAACTGTACACATTTTTGTTATTTTGACATTTTAACACTAGAAACTATAAATGTTATATGTCACATCAGCAATTATGCGTCTACACCCATGTTCTGTTTCAGAGTAACATTTTTAAACATTTGACCCATGGATAAAATATAATCTGCGTCTCAAATGCTAAAAAATGCAATGAATGTTTTACAGTTAAATATGGATACGAATACCTGAAGTTCACTCAGAACAAATGCAAGGGCACATGTAAAACTTTACCTAAAGTTCATTGAAAATTACTTTCTTCTCTTCGGGCAAGAACTCCACTTTATAGAAAACAAGACCACCCATCCTTTTATCCGCTCTACCCAGATATTGAAACAGTTGAAAACAGATTCCGGCCGATCCTAAATCCAATCTATGAAAACAGTGAAATCCACAAAAACAATTCACTTTTTCTAAAAGTAAGGCTCGCCATTGTTTCTTTCGCAAAAACACAATGCTCGCCGTTTCTTCTTTTTCCCCTTTCAGCTTTGTTTCATTTGACTTTAAAATGCACTCAGTTCTAGAAGATAACGAGTTTCGCTTTGCATTCGAGGAAATGTATTCTTCGCTTTCAATTACTATTCCAGAATATTCCGGGGAAAAATCCTCAGGTTTATTGATGTAGAGAAAGCCTATCAGATTCGTAATTGTTTTGCTTGATCAGGTGTGGAATAGAAAGTTCTTATTATTCACTATCAACAAATTAATGCAACAAAATGTAAAAATAATAAAGTTTGTTATTATAAGTTTCCTTATACTATTCATTTAATGACTAGTAGATCATTCCTTATACTACTCACTTAATGACTAATAGATCATTCCTTATACTATTCGCCTAATGACTTAATAGTTCATTTCTTACACTATTAACTTAATGACTAGTAGTTCATTTTCTTCATAATAATATTTAACCAGTGTGATTGTTCTTCTCTCGATTTTCAATTGTTGATTGTTCTTTTCTCGATTACTTCTTCTTATTCAATGTGGAATATTTTGAGTTGAGATTCGTCGTTTAATAAAAAGAAAAGAGTTAAGCATTTTGGACCTTCTCCCTTTGACCGATTTGGCCCAAATATTGATACACATCTACAATTTTGGTATCAAGGCCACACAACCAAATTTCGTTTATCTATCATGTTTTGTTATCGATTTATCATTTTCATATACGCATGAATAGACAATACACATTGTGGGTTGTCCTCCACGCTCTCAAGACTTAAATTCACAGGGTTTATTTATTTAGGAAACAACTGAAGCAGTTGGTGCACGATACACATGTGGATTCTCAGTTCCCTCCTCCAACTCTAAAAGTGAATCATGGTGGGCAAATACCTTTTCCATTTTTGTCAGTATGAGGTCATAACGACATAACAATTTCTGAAACATGTTATCCATCTTATTATGCATTATCATCCCTCCTTTTTATTACAACAACCCTGCGTATTTTGAACTATTTATATGCAATTGATGGAACAGAAGATTGGTTCTGTTTAAACATTGTTGAAAATTAGACTTTATATTAGTGACTTCTGCCTGAACGACGACAATAAGTCCACAAAAACCTGTTAACGGACTACTGCAGTCAATTAGAATTTGCAATTCATTATTTCCTGATATAAACCTGTTATCTAAACATCAGGTAAATCAACCATAGAAGCTAGAAATCTGTAATGTAATTTTTATTATTTATCATAACGACTCAAAATGAATTAAGTTCAAACAGATCACATCTCGGAACTATAGTTTTGGACTTAGTGACTTCAGCCTTATAATGTTTTTTGACTTTGAGCACCAATTTAAAACCGCGCCCATAAACTTCCGACGTATCGCCAAATCTGATGAAAATGGCAGGCGGATTAAGTTATTTTTCGACAAATAGTGAAAAATATTTTCATGTTAAGTTTCTTCGGTTATTTTTTGATAAATAGTGGCAAATGTTTGAATTTGCGCACCATTTTGCCTATTTACTTCAGAAATACCGCCAAATCTGATGAACAAGTAGGCGAGTTAAGTTATTCTTCGACAAACCTTTGCATATATAAAAGACAAATTTCACAAAATAAATTTCTACAAATTATTATCATATTCATAAAATTAATACAGCATTAACATACACTCGTTTTTACAATTAGAGAGTTTATAATTTCTAAACTATACTCTCCAAACCTTATTCGAACTATCATTATCGAAGTCTTTATAAAACGCAACAAAGTTGCATATTTCGCAAAGTAAATGTCACGTTTCTTACTGATCTTTTTTAAAGACTGGCGACAGATTTTTTTCATTTTTAATGCGAATTTAAGCTTCATGTTCCATACGAAACAAAATCGTAATTCTGCGCCATTTTTTCCCGCCTGTCGAAGCCTAGACATGAATAATGGAGTTATTTCTGTTTTAAGAATGTTCTCGCGTGAGAAAAGATTTCGTCGAATTTCGTTTGGAATATAGAGGGAGGGGAGGACAGACGATTTTCTCTTTGCAAAGCAACCGCGGAGGAGGCTGTCTTATTCTTATTTTTTATTCGAAAAACTATTTTCTATGCTGTCCTAGGTATTCGAAAATAATGGGGGTTTAATGGTGTTCTACGCTGTCATGTGTTACTTTTGATTCAGTCTACGAATAGGAAGGTGGGTAAATGTAAAAGAACAGCCTGTCACAATGTACGTTAAGAATAAAAAATTGAACTTATATGGAAATTAAAAATATTTTCTGCATTTTACGCTGTTAGTGCCATATGTGATATCCTGCTTTTTCCATTTAACTTTGCAATCTTGAATATATTTTTCATGCATCTAGATTTATTCTGTCAAAATGGATAAACCTTCGAATTTTGCTGAATATCTCTAAAATTTTACTAAATAAATAATTTTAAACAAACCAAATAATTTGGATCCTGTACAATTGCAAAATGTTTCAATCCTTAACAGTCTCATAAATTTTTGATGATCTCTTGGTGTAGTCAGGGGTCCTTATTTCGAATGATTGCGGTTTCGCGTTTTGCTGAATATTGCTATATTTTACAAACTGGATAACTTTCGCTACCTTTTATCTGGCTTGTGAAGTCTCGAATTTTTCATTCTAATGAGAGCTGCTATTTATCTGGCTGCTTTAGACTTACAAAAGTCTTCTAGTCCTTTACAAACACATAGAATCTTTATACCCTGGTGGTGGAGTCCCAGATTCTTAATTCTAATGACCGTGGTTTGCTTTTCCCTCAATATTAATTTTACAAACTAAAGAACTTTCCTTACTCTTTTATCTGGCTGTTGTGGTTTTACTAACGAGGGGAACACCAAGTACACGGGTCACCAATTGTTTTTTTTTCTTCAAATTTTGTAGTAGTACATTTGTAGTAGTCCCTTAGGACAACACAGCCACAAGTTGCACAACCGAAAATTGATCGAAAAGTTTAGCAGGTAGAATATCAGGCAGTTCGCTGCAGCTGTAGTCATGAGATGACAACGGTCAAGTGGTTCGCGTCACAGCTTTGCAATCGATGTAATCTTCGTAATACGAGAGTTTAAAATCAGAATTGGAAGAATGTAGCCTTTGTGCTAATATTTAAGATTAATTGATATTGGAAAAAAAAACCCAGTTATATCTCATGACTACAACTGCAGCGAACTGACTGATATTCTACTCGCCAAATTTTTTGATCGACTTTCTCGAGAATGATTGAGCACAACTTGTGGCTTGCATGTTGTATTGCTCTAAAGCTGGACATTCACGAGTAGTCCATTTGTACCAACAACTGGTTTGTATTCCACTCAATACAGTCGGTAGATTTAGGCAAATCATTCACGGAGGCTCCAAAGTTTGTTTTGAGAACCCTTGTTTGAGATGGTTCCAACTCCGAGACTGACCTCCACGCACTTTACCACTCCCCAACGCTCTCCACACAAACATGGGTGATTTACCACCGCGTGAAAACTTGGAGATGATTATCGACTCACGAGTCGCCTTCATTGTTTGATGACGATTCAAATTACGAGGTCATTCTTCAATAGACCTTGTGATTCTTCATTAAAAGAAAATTGGCCAATTGAATAAAATTAGTTGAATTACCCATTTCAACTACTAGTCAGACGCAGATTACATTTCGCAGATCATTTAAGCAATTTTATGCTATACATAAAAAAAATTATATTTTGTTTAACAACACAAAAGCTTCTTTCAAAATTGAAATATAAATTTATTCGTTTGCTTTATTTTTTTGAACAGAAAATTTATATGCATTCCAGCAACGAAGTCATTAGATCGTCCATCAAGATATATTTCAGATACTTTATAGTAGAACAAAGCATTTATTTATTACACCATCAAAAAATTGTAGAGAACTTGCCTGAAGTCAAATTTTTCCAGCAAAAAGTTAGATTTATCATACCAATCACGAAGATTTGATATTTGTTTTACGTGTCATATTGTATAAGTATACTAGAAAGTCGAAGGAGATAACAGCTGAATTCGGGACATTATTTGTACTTTCAGACCCAAAACTGATAATCTATAACAAATCATTTGGAGCAAATAGTACTGTAAAACATAAATTTGTCGATTTTCTTTAACGTGCAGAATCACAAGTTTGAGGGACAATGTACTTCTTTCATTCCCTTTTATAAGGAAAAGAACATGGTAGCAGGATTATTTATGGTTCTGCATTTGTCAGGCAGTATCACACGACCAAACCTTCTTTCAGAAGTGGCCGAGTCGTTGAGGCTTTCCACTGTAGGGGGTGGTGTGTTGCCACGAGATAAAGTGTCCCGTCCTTATTTATAAAAGAAGGCACGATCCCTCACAGTGCAGACATAAAAAAGAATTTCAGAGGGGGGTTGCTTTGGATAAGTCAGCCCAACCATTATTTCTTTCCGGTGCCAGCTTTTAACGTTTAACCGAACTGCTTTTTGTATCTCCTATTCAAAGTTACCTTCAGAAGTTGTTTCCGGATAAGAGATAGTTCAGTTTCTTTGCACAGCATTACCAGGGTATGAAATACTTCGATGGACAGTCAGAAAAAGTTGGGAAGTTTTCATTACTTTAGAATATAAACCGTGGGGTATCGGAAATTGAGCAATTTCGGAAAACATTCGGAAACTACACTCAGATACTTTTGACAAGAATGATGTTTCATGACGTACCTCAGAATGGACTTCTAAGAAGTTGGCAACTTCTTATTCTTTGTATTCTTACAACATAGATCATAGTGAAATTTTATAAAATAACTCAAAAATTCTGCAGATAGCTATTTACGAGGCAAATATAACTGATATTATTGTCATGCCTGATGGATATAAAGGACTGGTTAATAGTGACTCAAGTATGCTATTTTGGAATCAAGAATTTCGTAGATACTTCTTACAACACTATTATAGTTTGAAGTTCTTCTGCAGTCGGTCTGTCAGAAAGATGTGAAGCTTTCATTGTTCGCCAGTATCTCCATTGCCGCTAGCTGGGAGACATATATTCAGATTTGTAATCTTGGGACGCCATAATCTTATTCCTGCTAGGGATAACAGTAGCCATCAAAGAAAGGGGTCTTGATTCGTTTAAATACTTTTAATTAAAAACAAAAGGACACAACATACAGGGACAAATATTGAGGACAAAACACTTCATTACATATAAAATAAACAATCACTCGGGGGAGAACACGATGTTTACTCGTCGACTCCAGATCATGGACTGCCGTCTCCTCCAACGGCCGCTAGGTGGCGAGCTCGGAAAACAGTGCGGTTACAGATTGGTATTTGTTCTTTTGAGCTATTTTGCTAATTATTGTTTATTAAATGCCATTTTTTATCTTCTAAATTATTCTTCTGTTTTCGCCTCATCTCATCGATTTCACACTAAAGTGTCCACGAGAGAGCTTTCACATTCCATTTCAGACCCGCAGAGCTATAAGGAAAAATGCTCGGTTTGGTATGGACTATCATATCTTTAAGTTTGACAGTTCTTTTGAATCCCCTTGTATAACTAAAAGAATTTTATATCTGTATAGTCTCATAAATTATGCGTGAAAAGCTTCTGAAAAACTAAAAATTTGCTTCCCCATTTTATTTCAACTATTTAATCCCACATGGAGCATTTGCGCTCCGTTATATACACATCATGCATTTTAGTGTAAATTGGTGCATTCTGGCTCCTGACGCTTCAGCTAGCCAAAAATACAGCGAGCGTCAACTATCGTTAAGAAAGAAGTTAAGCCAAGGTGGCGATTCAGCACTCAAGAAAATTCGTCAAAACAAAAATGTGGTGTGTGTATAACGGAAAAGTACCCAATGCACAATGTTGACAATAATAAGCTCTATGATTAATGTGACCATACGTCCCGTTTTAAGGTAACCTTTGCCGTTGACCCCAGGCACAGCTTCAGGACGCCCAAATGTCTCGTTTTCAGAAAGAGAGCAACCCACGATAACATTTTCAAACAAGAAGAGGCAAAAAATTCAACGGTAATGTCTAGTAGCCCGGTGATGACGGAGCATGCGCTATACTTGTCACACATATGTAAATTGATCAGAAGCCTCCTATCTCGCACTTAGCTCTAACTACTTTACACCGCATGGAATGACAGAATGAGCACTGGGAATATTTTAAGCGAAAGTCGGTGGGTGTAACTGTTTAAATACTTTCACGCAAATAGTTTAAATCATACGAATTTTCGTATAATTATTGAATATATTTTATGTCTGCCCGGCTCTAATGTACCCGTAGAAGGGTCTTTTTTCTTATGAATAATTTGTGGACGAGCTTAAAAACACAGTTACGAGTCGCAATTTTATAAAGCAACGTTGATTACCAAAATTAATTTTAAGAAATCTTGCCACGAATTTCATTCCTTTTTTAAATCTACACCAAACATACTTTGCAAAAGTCTTATTGTGGGTGTATGCTGTAAACAGTCCAACACGCAGGATAATGGAGAATGAAGGTTTATTTGCAAATATGCAGGAAAACACGTAGAATAGGTACAGGAAACAATAGTTCTTGCACAGATTACCAATGTAAACAGACAACAATTCACAGGTAATAACAGTTCAGCACTTTGTTATCTAACAACACAAACAGTCAGCAAATAACTAGTAACGACAATAACTACACTTTCAATAGTGTTCAGCTCACCAGCTTCCTAGCTCGCACTGCGGACGAACTTCAAAGACGTTCGCGCTCCAAGGCGATCCCAGTCGAACAACACACCCGTCATCCAAGCGCTCTCCTTATATAGTTTCCCCTGGCAGGCCGTGACATGGAATTATCTAGTACATTCAAGCGTATCTTCTCCCCTAATGGAAATATCGAGAAGATTCCAGCACCTTTGAGATCCCATATTTCGTCGCCAAGTTTGTCGCCAAGGTCGGGGAACCAGACGTGGCTACTGTTAGTCATCCCATACTTATCCCTGTAAAACTCCCTTCCCAACCACAAGACTCACATTGCTGGGAAGCGACTTTCCATGTTTGTAACAATACTGAAAAAGAATGTATTCTTCATAAAAATGCAAGATCACATGAATTATTTATTTTCACGTGTTTATTCCTGATTAATTAATAAATTAAAACTGAAGAAATATGTGTTTTCTTGAATTAACAAAATATTAAATAAAAATTAAGTGTCCAGTTTTGAGGGAAAAATAAATGGTCACTTTATCTATGATGTTCACCTCAATGTGTGATTTCATCTTCGCTGACTTAAACTATTTTGACGTTGATCTAAACGTTCTATGGCTCGCCTAAGCCCATCTGCTTCAATTCTAACTAATATCTTTAGAATATTTTCATCCAAAGTTTCATTATATTGCTAAATATTGTGAACTCTACGTCATAAATTCATTTTTTTCAAGAAAATGTTATTTAGACCAGATCGAATATAGTAGTAGGCTGTACTTATGAAGTCACGGCTACCGGTTATGTTTTGTAAACAAACCCATTGTTGCCATCGACAAAAGAGAAATTAATCTCTTTTCTGTACCACGTACCTTAGCGTTATATTATATAAATATTGAATTATTTTCTTTATTAAAATAAAGAAAATAATGATACCTAACCGGTATTAATAAGTCGTCCCCCCATAAAATAGTATCAAAATTTTTTTACTCTTAACAATATGAAACTATACTGTCTAATTTTGCCATCCATATCTAAACATTTTAAGTGATTCCGAAATAAGATTTTCTTGAAAAGAGAGCATACGGCAAGTTATTCCAAATAACATAAAGTGCTCCAAGTTTATCCAAAAAAGAATCGACTTCCTCATACATGAACTTTCTCAAAGTATTTCTCTCGAGACCAGAAAAGTTGGGAAGCATAAACTAAAGGACGTGTTAAAATGTTTAAAACCAATCTACAATATTTATACATAACTGACAGTTTGTCTGACTCAACATTCCATAAAACTTCCAAACATTCTGGGAAGCGTTTTCTCTCTCTCCCGGAGTTCGTTTGTATGCGTTTTTGAAAAGAATTTCTCCCCGTAACTGCAACTTTAACCGTAGTAGTAGTAAAACTTCTAACTAAACCCCTTTTGAAATCTAGACGGAAGATCTTCGCATCTGGTATGTATTTATGCATGACTGGAATGTGTCGGGCCGAGTTGAGATGAAAGGATGCTGATTCAAAAGCCCCAGCGAGGGAGCCCGAGTTTCGATTTTCTCTTGTAACTAGAGCATGAAAATTAAAAACTTTTCATTGGTCCGTTTTATTCCTTTCGCAGAAAAGGAGGGAGGGGAGATAAGGTGAAATAGACTTTCCGTGTCTGTAATTTTAACTAATTTATGCGTGGAAGTTTTGAAGCTGTGTATTGATTTTCTCGTGTTCTTTCATCATCCAGAACTAAATTTCAGAATGGCACGTTGAAAGATTTTAAAACATCGTAACTGTCACGAGGAATGAGGAATATTTCGCAGAAGGTGGGTATTAGTCATTTTGTAGAATCCTGAAGCAGGTTTGAAAGAAATCATGCCTTCTTAAAGATATTCAATGCATCATCCGAAATAGTGTAACCTAGCTGAAGTGTGAAGTCTGATGAATTTTACGTTTTAGCTTCTTCGTAGTGAAAATTATATTAATATTATATTCATTATTATGAGCATTTATTATTATAATTATATTAATATTATATTCATAATTATATATTGAAAATTTACCACAATGTCTAGCAGTGAAAGTAAGTGGCTGAAGTACTCTCTTCCCGCTGACGTTGCGTCAGCGCAACACCTATTTTTTCAACCCCCTCCAGAAAACCGCAAACAACTGTCTGATGGAATTTTGTGATACCTTGGTAACCAACAATAACCAGTACCAACAATATATCATCTCTAATACTCATGTTTTTTTATTTTTATTTTTTCTCCGGAAAGACCAGGTCAAATGTTTTCGTTAAAAATGCGTCGAGTACGGAGCTCGTTTTTAAAAGTAAAATTATCGTTAAAATATTTTTGTTACTGAAATATTCTCCATATTATGCACTACTTAAAAACTGCTATTAACATAAAATTTGTTAGGTAGATAATTTTTATAAGCATTTATTTTCACCGTTGCGTCAACGCAACGTCATCGGTTAATGGGTTAAGTAGTTTTTTTGTGCTTCCATTTCCTGGGACATTTTTTGATACAATGCTGAAATTTTGTACATAAACTCATTGGTATATGGAGAACGTATAATTCATTAAAATAGCCAGTGTACAGGGGACATATAAAATTTAAATCTTGTGTTCCTTGAAAAATTAATCTTCTGCAATTTTCCATCTATTGCATAAAAGTTTGCATCTTTTTTGTATCCAACTTTAACCTTCATGTCCAAGATCAATATTTAAAGAATAAATATTGAAGTCCGTTTTACAGCCAGTTACACCTAACTACCTTTTACATCCAAAATGTTCTAGAAAAACATATTAGAAAAACCCTAAAATTTATCACTTGTTCAAACATCCATTCTTTTAAAATGATAATGAAGAAATAGTGCTCTGAAATGCATAAGAAAGCAACCCTTTCTAATGACTAATGCATTTATTTCTAGCAACTTCAGAAAAGTAAGTTTCTATATGGACTTATTCTAACTATTCTTCATAAGAAGTCTGGTTGTGTAATCGATAGGTTAACTAGTAATCTTTGGCGAATATATTAGTCAGTACATTTATTTTTAGTTATCTATAATATAAAGCAGAAAATACATGTATCTGTCTGTCTGTCGGTCACAAGAACTCCTCCTAAACGGTGAACCGTAGCGACATGAAATTTGCACACTACGTTCTAGAGAACATTTCTAGGTCAACGGTGCTATCTTCAACTTTCGGAGTTAATTAGTTCTTAAGATATTTAATTTAATAACGAAAATTAGCCGCTGTTAAGCCTAATGCTTAGACGTTTCTTGCTAATAACTTCTGGAATATTTATTAGACAATAATTATTTTTATGCGATTTTAAAGAGCAGAAAATTATCTTTTTAATGATACTAATTCCATTGCGATAAAGTGTTTTCCCTTATTGTTATTAAGGTTTAAAAATATATTTTGAACGCAATTTCTAGAGATAATTTTTATTCTTATAGAAATAAATTCAAGCCAAATTACTGTTTCCCCTGCGGGCTTTTGCCAGTGTTAAACTTAATATAAGAAAATTGTTTTCTGTGAGCATAAACAACAAAGTAGACTTTTAACTTCCGGTTTCCGGTAGTCGTATCATTGACTGTGTAACCGTATTAAAAATACGGTTACACAGTGATCCAATGACGTTAGTGAATTGTTCTCTCGATGTTTTATTTAATTTTCACAAATTTTTAACTGATCCTAATGAGTATGTCTGTTAGTCCGGTTCCTATCGTAGGAAGACGAAAAAGGAATGGGGAAAGAAAAGATGTTCTAAAGGTCTATCTGTCACAAGAACTCCTCCTAAATGGAGAATAGTCTTGACATGAAATTTCCACGTGCCATTCTGGGGTCCGTTCTTAGATTAATTCTAATTTTTCGAACTTTAAAAAATTACTTCCTAAGATATTAAATTAAATAACGAAAACTAAGCCAAGTTTCGGCGTTTTATCTCAGTGTTTCGTCAATAATTTCAGAAAAAATATATTGCACGTAGATTATTTACATACCATCTTAAAGAGCAGAAAATTATCTTTTTAATGATTTCAATTTAAATTTTATTCGTTCTTTTTCTTAATTTAATAAACATTTCAAATTTATTTCATACACAATTTGTAACAATGCTTTCTGTTATTGTAATAAAATTCAAACCATTGATCGTTTTATCAAATCCTTTATTCCGGTATTTTTACCATTGTGAAAGTTATGATAAAAATATTGTTTTCTTTGAATATGAACAGAAAGGCAGAAATTTTATTTAGCTTTTATTTCGTAGCATATACCTGTTTCAGTATGTTTGCATCACAACACAATGATTTTAACTACTCTCTTTCCGCAGTGCTTCATTGAATTTTACAAATTTTATAATGATCATAATGAGTGTGTAAAATCCTTCAAGATTGTTAATCCCACTTCTTACCGGAGGGAGAGGGCCTAAGGTGAAAAAGATAGAACAATACGAGGGGTTTTTTCCGGTCAGTGACAAAAACACTAAAGATAAGAGAATTGTTGTGCGGATAATGGCAAAAAAAAATCGACGGGAGGCTGTCTCTGCGAAACGGCCGCTGGGTTTGAGGGGCATAGACTTACTTACCTTACTCAACTGTGACTTTCTGTGTCTAAAGTTGTCCTATGTGACTAAAGTAGCTCTATGTGACTTTGACCTATGACCTATGCTCTATGACCTTCCTCAGTTAAATGAAACTAAATCCAACTCAACTCAATTAAATCGTTGGAAAGGATAGCTCAATTAAATCAACAATTGTTAATAATAATTAATTAAGGACAGTTAATTAATCGATTACTCAACTATGACTAAAGTAGCTCTATGTGACTTTGACCTATGCTCTACGACCTTCCTCTGTTAAATGAGTTAATCTGAATGAATTAATCTGAAATGAATTAATTATTGATCTGTTAAAATCCAGTTAATATACCGCTCACAACCGATGCGTTCGTGCGCGTCGGTCGCTGTGACGTCATCAAAATTTTTCGTGATTTTCACCAATTTTGCGAATCGACTGTGACTAAACCATAATCACAAATTCTAAAATTCTTTTTGCAATCTTCAATGTCTACCTTTCTCTGTTACATGAATCTAAAATCAACTCTCTATGTTATTTGGTTGAGGAGCTATAAGCGTTTAACTTTACCACGAAATCTCGACGTAATTCAACAATTTTTGAGTAATATTTCGCTTGAACTTAAGATCGATAGTAAATTGCCAAATGTAATTGGATAGTCTGCATGCGCGCGCGTCGGTCGCTGTGACGTCATTAAATTTTCAGTGATTTTCACCAACTTTGAAGCTCGACTGTGACTACACCGTAATTCCAAATTCTAAAATTATTTTTGCAATCTTCAATGTCAACCTTTCTCTGTTAAATGAAACTAAAACTCTCTATGTTATTTGGTTGCGGAACTATAAGCTTTTAAAAATATCACGAAAAGCGTCATAATTTTTTCCTTTCCCGCACCAAATTTTACACCATTAGACCACTATGAAGAGACGTAAGTCTACGTCAAAATCCAAGATATGAAAGAGTTTCTGCTGTTGCCGTAGCAATGATGGTGAGGGGAAAAATGGAATACGAAGGACTACGAGATTCTTGCCAGGTGGTTCAAACTAAGGAGAGAAAAAGAAGAAGGGTGTTCCGCTGATGGTTCAAAGGGTCAGTTCATTAACGAAAATTAACGAAAGACGCTCCCGCGGAAAGTGTTATAAGTACTTGAACTGGAAAATATTTTTTATCCCGAGCTACGCCGGGTATATCAGCTAGTATCATATAAGAATAAATGTGAGAGTTAGGAATAGTGACCGATAATATAACAGAGGATTTCCAATTATATTAAATCTAAAAAAGTGACACGTGCAACTTTAACTTAATCAATTCTTGGATTCACTTTGAACTAATTATTATCTCCTATGCATTTATGAATAAGTCATTGTTTAGAATGGACATAGTTTTACTTTTTCTTTAAATTTTGCCAAAGATTCGTAATAAAGGATTTTCATTTGCTGAGAAAATTATGCATTTTTGCATTCATTTAATTACTAAAATGCGTAAGAGGATTAGTTCAGATAGAATTTGAATACCATTTCCCTTCATTTTGCATTTCATTACGTCTCACATCATTAAAACGACTACAGAAAAACCGAACATGCTCTCCAGTTTGGAGATTTTAATCTGGCATCTTTTTCGATTTATGACGAAAATTTAATTCTTTACTTTAATTACAACGTTAACAATAAATCTGAGGATTAGCCTGGATTATGTTTACGTAAGAATCAATTAGTCTTTTTACTAAAAGAAGAGCGCGAAGAATTCATTCATTCCATTAAACGCGGGCTCAAAATAGAGCTTGGTTGAACAGAATGGATTGATTTTATTCAATATATTCAAATAACTACAATTTCAAACGCAGCTTAGTTAAACATTGGAACTGTGTTTCCATTTTTATCGAGGTACGTTTATTAGATTTGTTTGCCCTGAAGAATTTTCGCAACAATCTATCGATTAAAAAGATTGAAAAAAATTTATTTTCGGCATTGTGTTGCAGATAAAGACAGAAAAGTTAAATATGGGATGGCATAATAAAATAGCACTTAAAATATTTGTGAAATAAGCAATTTGTAAAGCTTAATGTATTTTAATTTATTGTTCAATAAAATGAATGACGGAGTTTTATTTGTTTTAGCTACAGTTTCAAGCTGTTTTCGAAATGGCAGTTTCGAGAGGGATCATATAAAAATTTCAGCTTAAATTTATCTGATTCGGTAAGAAAATACCAAGTTCTAAGATTGTTCTTCATGTACTTAAATTCTTATTCTAATAAAAAAATATTATTAAAATTATTCTTAAAGAAATCTTCATTATCTAGAAAACAGTGGGAAACCTTTGAAAACTGAACTAATTAGGACTGACTCTGTTCGATCTCCAGAAAATTTGATTATCCGGGAAATTCGGTAAAATGTTTCTGATATACCAAATGCAGTAGAGTATTAACTTTGAGTGTTCTGCAAAGAGTATATAAAGAGCTAATGGGATTCCTACGGTCAGTGGTGTCACAAAAGAAGAAACCGATTTTTTTTCTGCTAACTAGTGTGATTTCTATTCTTAAATGCACTCAAATGTTCTTTCAAGTTAGGAATAACATCATTATATAAATTTTTATTGGGCAAGTACTAGTTATTTTTTCTCCTTTATTTTATAAAATTTTTCAGGAAACTAAAGAAGATATTCTGGATTCTGGAGTTCGGATTAACAAGAGATTCCACAGTAATAACTTTACAAAAACAATATTTTTTAACATCAATTTTCCAGCAATTTCTGGAACAGCAATAATATGTTATACATTTTTGTTCTGAAATGACCCTGTTTTGCACTCTTTACTGCGAATTGGTATTGATATTTTTGTATTATATTGAGTTTATATTGTAATCACAGTTTTTGTGTGTGTCTGACATTCAAAAATGCAAAGATTCAACATTTAAATTAATTTTGTATGAAAAGTTCTTTAAATATATTTTCATCAGTTTATTTCAATATTCTTCATTACAGCATTTTAGTAAACGATTACAAAAAACATAATAAGAGAAAAAGTATTTTTATTACAAAAAATTGTACATTATTCTATGCCGTGATTAAGTAGTATTGTTATGAAGGTTAGTAAAATGAGAACTCTGACCTTTGTGTAATTTAAGTTTTTAAAGTAGAAAATAGATATGAGTAATGTCTGTCCTTTATTCGGATGCCTAAAAATGGAGTTCGAAGGTAAAAAAAACTACGACTCCATTTTAAGAGGAGAAACTTTCTCTGATTCAAAGAAATATGTATTTACCCTAAGAAAATGTAGCTGGTAAAATTATTAATATTCATCAATGTTACATAAAAAGAGCATTTTGGGTGTGCCATTTATTACTTACTTGTTATAACTTTTGATAATCCGAAGAATCCATAATAATGAAACCATGGAAACACGATTACCACATATAAAGAAACAACAAGACGTATAGTTGACAACTTATTTGAATTGTACCTACTACTTTCTCCTGATACTATCATATTATTTTTACACCAATGAAACAATGGTCGTCAAAACCAGGTAAAAAAACTAACTCCAAATAAATAGCAACTAAAAATCAGAAAAAACTTTGTTTCTGTTAATGTGTCACAAGTTGTCAAAATGATTTCTGTATCGATATTTTCTGTCCGATAAATACTCTCGCGAATCTCGCGGACACGAAGGTATTCCGTCTGAATTGGAGACACGTCAATAAGAGATTCGCGCAGAAGGTATTAAGGTGATATTATCTGATTAGCATATAGAGGCACGCGCCAGTGGGACTAAGGGCAGTGCGGACCACGTGACTGCTATTAGAATGCGATGTGCTGGCAATAAATTATGTATTCCTTATTCTTTCCGGCTCACGTGACCTCTAGGGTTGCTTAAGGAGTGTGGATCAGCTATTATCAAGGCAAAAAAATTCCATGACAATGAAAAAAAGCAATAGTATGTGCGAAACAAAAGTTTCTGAGATAATGTTTTAGCACAGGTATCCTTAAACTTTTCTCCCTGCCATCCCTTTCAGGTAAAACTAGTAGAATGGCAATTTGCGTATTGGCTTTTTTTGTTGTTTACGTTAATTTAATTTGTTTAACATATAACTAATAAATACTAGAAAACACTGCACATTCAAGCTTAATCTCCTTATGTACTTTTTCAGGGCTTCATGATTTGGTTTAACCTCCTGTATTTTGATGGAAAAAAAACCTTTCTAATTTTAATATTGCACATTAGAAGCAAAGTTTTAAAAAACTTTTATCTTTATTATTTATAATTTTCTACTATTTATCTTGTATTTCATGGTTCATTATTATAAATATTATGGCATCTTATAATCAATTTTTCTCAAGTTCATTACTAGATGGTTTCCCTATGGAATCAAAATTAATTAATATTAATCTCTGATTAATTGCTAACTGTTTCATAAATAGTGTATTACCATAGAGAATATATAATTCTATACAAAGTACATCAGAGAATGATTCTCGCAAAATCGATCATGAAATTCCATTTTCGCTTTGAATTTACAAAACATAAAAGAAGATGAATAAAAGATTTAGTAAACAGAAGCTTCCAAAACAATGCTTTATTTTAATGAAGAATGGTTAATAAATTCAATTGAACTTGATTTGGCGGCGCATTAAAAGGCGAAAAGTCGCTAATCGAGGTCTTCTTAATGAAGCCGTGGAAGGTGCGTGTCGAGCAGTGCAGCAAAAGTAGTTACTAAAATTAAGTAAAAAAACACAAGATACGTCTCTAATGAAAGGAGAAATAAATAGGAACACCGTAGAAATGAAGCAATAAAAAAGCCAGCAAGAAATTAATCAATAGGAAAGGGACCGGAAGCAAATTACGACACGATAGCCTAACAGTAGCCAGAACTAGAAAGAAAGGGAAATTTTCTTGTTCTGCCACGGGAAAAAAAGAATTACTTCACTATAAGTATTTATATCTGTCCCATACGAT
The DNA here is from genome assembly GCA_013235015.1 of Araneus ventricosus. Lineage (NCBI taxonomy): Eukaryota > Metazoa > Arthropoda > Arachnida > Araneae > Araneidae > Araneus > Araneus ventricosus. Next base: position 37,021 of record BGPR01007770.1, read on the forward strand.
TCACAGTTGGACTATGAGAGCAACTGAGTCTAGAAAATTTTTCTTTTAATGTAAAATATTATATTAGTTTTATAGAATTTTTCTTGTATTAGCTGATTTATAATTATTTTAATGAAATCAAATAACGTCACATCACACATATGCAACTGCGCTCGCTATCTAAGATTTAACTATAAGTCGTAAACTATTCTACGACGTCACGTCGATTTTTCCTCCTCCATGCTGTGCTACAATGACAAAATCAAGTCGCCTCTATCAAAGCGCCTTTGGAGTACATCACGTGACTATGACTAGTTATGGCTGAGTGATGTTAACGTCTCATTTTGAAGCAATCTTGCGACTAATTTTAGGAGGAACCTCGTAATTTTGAACTGAGATCAGATGACGAGTACGACGCCTTAGCTGGCACCCTCTCTCAAAACTTCCGCGAAGGGATGTTTGATCGACAACATGCAACAAGCCCACATACATGACGGGTCTTGGATGGAGCTGGGTTTCGAACCTAGAAACCTCCGATCTCGAAACTGAGACCTTACCACCAGGCCACTGCGGCTCCTCCACGTGACCATGTATTGACTCCACTGTGCTTTTTACAAGAGCGTTTACCTGATAAATATACTAAGAGAAAAAGGAATGCTTTTTTCAATATATTTTGTAAGACCAATTTTTCTTATCTATTCAAACATAATGCTGTTTCAAACGTAAACATTTCCGGATATTCTCTTTACCTAAAATTGACTGTTTTATAGAGAAGAAGTGAATTTATTTGCTTATCAAGATTATTATTCCATTTTAAAGCTATATTAGGAACATTAATACAGCTTTAGAATGGAATGAAAATCTGACAGACGTATTAATGTGGAATCGCAATTAAATAAAGAGGGGAACATTCCTGATTCGTCACCTGTTCTCTAAACCTACATGCCATGCCACGCCACACCACCTTGAATACAAAGGAAAGCAGTAGGAATAATTAATCTAACTGTCATATTTTGTATGAACAAATATGCCGTGTTTCTTCACACAAAACTCTTTCCAACGAACAACTTGGATTTTTGGGGCCAAAAATGTCTTAAATAAGCAATTTTATTAATAAATTATTAAATTATTCAAAATAAACGGACAAAAGTCAAAAATGTTAGTTGTACAGATATGAATCATTCTGCAGTATAGGGTTGATTTTTATAAATTCATATCCATTAAAGCACGAAAAACATATACAAGAGGGATAAAATTACCCTCATAATGTGAGAATATATAACCACGGTTTTTTAGGCGAATCTATATCCCACAATGTCATCACAAGTAAATAATTTTATAAAAAAGTTATTGAATTATTAAAAATTAATTGACAAAAAAACTTAAATGTTAGTGATATATGAATACATGCACAGTGTAGGGTTAATTTTTATGAAACCATATCAATCAAAGCAACGAAATACATATACACAAGGAATAAAATTACCCTTATAATATACAACAACGATTTTTTTTAGGTGCTCTCTATTCACTGTAGGGGGAAGAGGGGTTCGAATATCTCAGTTCCCCATGCACAACAGTGATTACTCCGCGCACGCACATGAATGCACATGAATATATATACGAAACAGGCGTGATATGGGAAATGAAATACCTCATAAATTAGGTGGGTGGAGGTCGTCAATTTTCGGCAAGATAATTACGTCTTCAGTTAAACACAACTACTTGACTGTCATTAAATTAGTCTAGACGCATACATTACAAACTGGGGATTATAAACAACATGCAGTCAGTAAAAAACGTCGTCATAATTAAATAGTTTCTGTTAATTTGATTTTTCCTTTCTTCGTATGTTTTATTCAGAACTTTGTAGCATTATAAAAACAGAAGCGGTTAACTCAAACGTCCATTATATCTTCAGTAGCGTTTTATGAAAACAGTAATATTGAATGCATAATGGAGATGGTTTTCTAAAAAAGTATTTTCCCTTCCGAGTGGAGAAAAATTATTTTGAGTATTCTGACAATATTTCTATCTTAATTAGTAACAAAATTATAGAACTATAATGGACTTTTTTAAAATTAAAAATTACTCACAAACGCCAAAAATAATAGATTACATTTCCCTGCGGATATACTGTTATTGCAAAAGAAATAGTTTTACAGATTCATCAAGTCGAGCATCGCGAATTTCTCCAGTTTGAAACCACTTTGGCTAAAGAAACGTCAATACTTTCGTTATTAAGGAGACAATTTGCAGAAAAAAAATAAATATAAAAATAAGCAGAAAATTTTAAAAGAGAAAATTTATTTATAATAAAAAAGAGAAATTTTATTTAACTAATTTATGTAGCAAAACTTAACTATTTTCTTTAAAGTAGTCAATCAACTCCTCGTCAATAAATTGTTCAATGTTAGTGAAATTTCAGAAAAATGTGTTAATCAAGTCAAAATCATCACTACCTCAAGTGGCGTCTTCCTTCCATTCAAATGATTCTTTCGCTAAAAACTTTCTATGTTTGACGGAATTCATATTTTAAAATAACTGTGTATATGCGCATCATTTCGCAAAGAATTCTTAAAACTCTTAATGCAAACTCTTAAAATTTAAATTTGTAAGACACATACACTATATATTTTAAAATAACATTGTCAGTTGCCATACTGAAATTGTCAAATTCATACAATTTAATTGAGCAAGGTGGATTGTTTCTAATCACCAGCAAGCATATCTTCGTTATTATCTATGCCTTGGTTTCAAGTTTTGACGAAAGACTAAGAAATCAAAACAAACCAAATTGAAATAAAATAAAACGTGAAAAATTAAGATGTTAGAAAAAAGTACCACTCGCTTTATTGGCGGTATTCTTGGACATAGCGAGGTAAGGCTGAAAAACTTTCTTCTCTTTATTCAAGTTATTTTAATTTTGCGGATGTTCTTTTTTTCTTCTATTATACTGTAGGACTTTTTGGGCCAATTGGGTGTTAATTTTTGACGATGTCAAACATAGTCCTGTTTTGAATATCTGCTTAGTGGAAAGACTCAGTAATTTAAATTAGTGGTTAAAATATTAGTAATAGAAACTTTAATTAAAGTTTGTTACTGATTGGAATAAAATTTTAATTAAAGAAAGTTCAGTTTTAAATATTATTTTTCAATTTACAGAAAGCTATTAGTGATTTTTGATCAAAATTAAATTCATATGAATATTGGTAGCGGTTTTGCATTCTTTACCGAAATTTGGGAAATTAAGCGTAAAAAATTAAGTCTAAGTGTTGAATTATGTCCTTCTATTTTGTTATTTTTTCGTATTTTTATTTCTTCATTTGTTATTATTTTTTAAGGGGGCTGTATTATTTCTGAAAAATTTGAGAATATTTTTTTGTCTCCATACTCACAATATCCAAAAAAACGTCGATTTTGTAAAAATCGAAATAAATTAATTAAGTAAATGCAAAAATAATGGAAATAAATCATAAGATTTAATGAAAAGAAAATCATGCATTAATATTGATATAAAATATGTTTATATCATCTCAATGAATTACTTTTGATGACAAAACTGATATAAGCAGAATTCTTAAAAATCAAATCATATAAACTAAAATAGTAAAAATATGATTTACAAAATATCAACATATTCCGCCATAAAAATCGAAACACTTCCAAATGCCATTAAATTTTTTTTCTATCTTTTCCTCTTTACCTTAAGCAATTTTGAAGTTAGACATTTTAAAAATAACAAAAAACGAATAAAATCCACTTTTTTTTATTCCATTTCTGAAATTATTCAAATCCATTACTATAACTAATTTATTTTTCAAAAAAGAATGAAAAAAAAAAGATAATACACTGCCCCCCAAAAATAATACATCCCAAACAAAATTTTAGATGTTTACGCCTATGATTGGAATCAATCACAATAAAGAGACCTTTCATTCAAATCCCCATCAGTGCATGCAAAAATGGTACAAACGCCAGCTGAAAAAAGAAAGGCACAGCCTGCTTTAAATACCGCGATGGTTTATGTCACCCTAACGGCATAAAAAGCAGTTGGCGGATCATAAAGGAAGCCCTTGATTGGATTTTAACGGGTCCTTAAGTGACGAGAACGCTAGAATTGCCCTTTTTTTCCCGCCACTCATAAAAGCCTCGGAACACGAACGCAGCGTCGATGAAGTGTGGCATGCACTTTGGTGCAAAGCGTCAGCTCTTAGAGGTAATGGCATACTCATAATGTTAAGTAGAGAGTCTGGTTTCGTGTTGTATATAATCCGACAGTTATGATGCCGAAATGGCATGGGCACTTTTTCGCGAGCTGGAAGAATTATTGTTTCCGATTAGTTTGGATGAGTTCCACAAGGCAACTATTGCAGGAATGTTGTAATAAGGGGTACATTAATGCATTTAGTTGTAAATGAGAGGTAATCAAGAGCAGATGATTTATAGCGTTTGGTTACGTTAATTGTGATAGTTCTCTAATTCCCTGACTTTTTTGTAAGCTTATTTAGTTCAGCTATTGTTATCATGTACAAACATAATATTGTTTTGCGAATGAGGTTGTTGTTGTCAACAAGGGCAAAAATATACAGGGATTAAACCTCTGACTGCCGAATTTTTTAAACTAATATTTAGATGCAAAGTTTGAAAACATGTTCAATTACCGTTGAACCAAGCGAATTGTTATTCACATGCAAGGCTTTATTAGTATAATATGATCCAACGTTTTAAAAGTGCTAAATAACCCCCTTAGATTACTAAAATCGCAGGATGCCGCAGAAAATAGACGTACTTCAAACCCGCCGAAATCGCGGGATCAGCAGTCAGAGGGTTAACAGGAAACAAATTCACAATCTTACGAGGAACATGGCTAAAGTAACTATTTTCTTAACCACTGAACTGTTTTTGCCCGTACGCTGTACGTGCATCGAATTAACGTATTTGTGAACTATTTGTCTAATATTAAATTATTCATAAATGTTCTAATTCGGATAAAAAATATTACATTACATTAATAAACATCTCAAACATTATTAAAACATCTATAATCCGACGGTTATGATGCCGAAATGGCATGGGTACTTTTTTGTCGTCAGGTGTAATTGTTGCTTCCGATTAGCTTGGATGAGTTCCATGAAGCAACTATTGCAGGAATGTTGTAATAAGTGATATATTAATGCATTTAGTTGTTAATGAAACGTAATCAAAACAGAGGGTTTAGAGTGTTTTATTGCATTAATTGGGATAGTTCTTTAATTCTCTGTATTCTTTGCGGGTATAATTAGTTCTGCTATTATTATGTACAAACATAACATTGTTTTGGGAATGAGGACGATGTTGTCAGAAACCAGGTTAAATATACTTCTCATTGATTTATGAATTGTTAATGATAGAAAATAAATATATTAGATTTTAACCAAAACATTTTTTATCATTTCTAAATTTTCTGTACACTACTTTTGCCAGGCAAAAATGTACAGGGAACTTGTGTGAATAGGAACATTCTGCAACATACAGGGAAACCATAAAAACATAAAATAAAACAGATAGTAAACCGAAAATGCATGCTCAAAATAAAATAGCAATATAAAAATGACCAATATATGCATCTTAATTAACGGTAAAAAAGCAGAGACAGTGAACAAAACATGTTAATAAATTAATATTCCATACCAGTTTATCGTAACATTGAAATAAAAGGGAAATAAATTTGATTTCTTACCAATAATGATATGCAGGGACTGGAAAAACTGCTAACAGAATGAACAGGTATTCTATTTTTTTTTCTCTCGTTTGTTTTTTACTTGATATACGCATAATACAGAAGAAACTAGAATAGCATATTCTTTAGAAAATACTTTTTCTGATGAATTATCTTTAATTTAAAAATAAAGGAACGTTAAATAAAAATTAGTAATTAGGTATTAACATAACCGTGGATATTTTGGCATATCGAGTTATTTGAATTTGTATGAAAAAAAATTGTTTGTATAAAAATTATTATAGCGGAGTATCTTCTCAAAATTCAGAATTATTTTCGCAATGAGAAATAAGCATTTTGAATTAAATTGTGACAGATATATTTTCATAATGCATATATATCATATATTTATATCATAAGCATTATATATCATAAGTTCTAACTGAGCATATGTGGATGCTATCAAGGCTGAAATGGGGGAAAATTCGACTTTTAGTTTTGACTTAATATTATAATAAATGTCTGTCTAGAAAATTCTTTCAAGTGCCGAAAATTTTAAATTATTCGTTTATCTTCCACACTGGACGGAGAAGATAAGCAGATAAATAAGTTAAGCATATTTTTGCAATATAAAGGTGAATATTTCAAAAGTTTGAAATAAATTCATCGTACATGGTGAAAATTTTAAATCAAAATTTATTGCTAAAATAAAATTCCTATTTATATCATAATATTTTATTCAATGCGCCACAAATTCAAAATTCTTTCATCGGATATAACACTTGAAGTGAGTTTTCTCCGAAAATATTTCATATTATTATGAATAAATAACATAACTACTAACAACGGTTCAGAAGATGTGATAATTTTTAGTTATGGTTGACTTTTATATGTGTTTTTGAAAGTACACGGAATTATTGTCAAATTTGTATCGTATAGCAGTTTTATTATCTCATCTGGGTTTGTTAATATTTTAAAATATGCCGTTCATTTCCCTTGTTTATGGTTATCTTTAAAGCATAAATATGCAATGAAATTTCATCGTAGCATCGTTTAGTTGCGAAGTTTAAGAATGTATGTGATAGTTAAACTCTACAGACTGTTATTATTAAATTCTACAGACTACAGACATTTTAGAATCAGTTTACATAATGTGGTTTACTGTATACATTTTATTATTATTGGAAGTTCATTCCAACAATAATGATTTCATAATAATTCCCTGAAAAGCAGATTTTGAATATTGAAATTATAATCATATAAAGAAATGGATATTTGTATTCGACATGACATTAAATATTCCGAATAATAACATCCAGCAGAAAGAAATGAATATTATCAATTTGTAAATCAATAGCTTAAGATAAAAAAGTACCTCTTTTTTGGAAAATAAATCTTAATATCATTTAATTTTTGAAGAAAACAAAGTTCTTATTTCTCAACAGAAAAATAGATAAGATTATTATATTCTTTCAAAAAGTATAAAATATGTTTCAAAAAAGTAATGGACTTCTCAGGTATTCAGCTCTTATTACTTGTAGAACGTTATTGAGAACTTGTTTCTGACCAATGATTTACGTTCCGCAGCCTGCCAGTTTCAGTCTAGTTCCTGCATCTTTCATCTGTGATCTTTGGCCTATACAAGTATCGTTCTTGCCTGGTTATACCACTTGTTGAAACACTTCTCAATTATTATGGGTATATAAAGGTTTTTCAATATATATTTAATGTTCTACTTCTGTAGTGTTTGAGTATTCAGATTATTATTTGGATCGTCCAGAAAGTAAATTTCCCACAGGCAGTAAAAAGACACAAAACATGATTACCTGGAAACATTTATTGAAAAAGATACAATATTCTTTCAGCTACCTCTCAAAGGAAGAACCACCGGTATTGAAGCACGTGTCATACCGTGAGAGCAATTTCAGTTACCGGTGTCGAAGAAATCCGCATCGACTACCTACCCATGGGCACAACAGTGAACACTGACCATTAATGTGCCACACTAGAGAGCCTACGATGGGCCATTGAGAACAGGAGGTGTGGGATGTTTTGTGCTGGCAAATTGTGTTGCTTCACGACACGCTGTGCACACAACAACTGCTGCAGCAGTTCCGTTGAGATGTGTTTGACTATATCGCCTATAGTCCAGATCTTGCTCCCAGCGACTACCATCTGTTCTAGCACTTGAAAAGGTTCCTGGGGGGAAGCATTTCCCCAGTGACAATGCTCCGCTCTCTAATGGCGCATTTCTTCGACACTGGCTACAGAAATTGGTTTCACGGTATGACACGTTCTTCAATTCCGGTGGTTCTTAAGTTGAGAGGTAGCTGAAATAGTGCTGTATCTGTTTCAATAAATATTTCCAGTTAATAATATTTTGTGTCTCTTTACGGCCTCCGGGAAACTTATTTTCTAGACGAACCAAATAAAATGTGGCAGTGAGGCCCAAGGCCAAATTTTAATTTAGCATATGTATCTGATAGTGAATATGGTACTTAGGAATTATCCCGTCGACCAAAAATTTACGTAGTGAATATGGTACTTAGGAATTATCCCGTCGACCAAAAATTTACGCCAAACTATCTCTCACCGAGTTCTCTGCACTGACTTTCTTAGTCGACGGGATAATACGTAAGTTCTACGCTCACCTGAGCAAATGACCCTCGTCTGCTGGACAGGCTAATTTACAGGGTAAAATGTGGATTGTGGAAGGATATAAATTTTAATAAGGATAAGGATATAAATTTTCCCCTATGTGAGCTAAACACTTCTCCTAGGTATAGAGATAAATTTACTTCTGGAAGGGAGAGCTGGACAACACTGGAGTAAAAACACATCAAAATGAACTTCACTCTTGGCAATAAATAAGGTGAATGCGGTTTGACGGATATCACACATTCTCTTCTTATGGAACTGAACTTGTATAAAAAGAAATTTCAAGGAGCTGTACTGTCTTGATGTAGGCAAAGAATTATCGCATTTTGAAACTTATAAATAAAAATTGGGACATTCAAAGGTTTTACAATTTGATAGAAAAGTTACTTTGATTCCACAATATTCTAGAGTGTTCTATGGAATCTTTTAAGTTGACCCAATACGATAACTCATTCCCAAACGGAAGGTATAATCCAATTAGATCACAGGTTCCCAAACTTTATTTACTCCTGTACCCATTTAATGAGTCATTTGACTTTTGATTACCCCCTACTGTCATACCCCCTCAATCATCATTTCCAGCAGAGAAGTTTTTAACAATAATGTTAGGGGCTTAGAATAGCTTGAGAGTCAAACGACTCGTATTAACTTAACAACATTTGTAAGATTTACCTCGGATTTTATATTTTATTCCATTTTTTGTAATAGTATTATTTTTATCTCCTAACAAATGAAAACAGCATTAAAATAATTTCGCTTTAACCAATGATGAAAGATGACAATTACCCATCGCGATAATGAACTATTGAAATGGAAGACAATTTCCATGCCTTCATTGGGCTTGGTTCATGGCGCTAAATTTTATAAAATTTGGTTCAACTGTTGATATACAAGGTGAGCGCAAAGTCTTGCCCTGATTATAAAAATTTATTGTTTGAAAACTGTTAAAAATAGAAAAATATTTCGATATACTGTAAGTAATGTTATAAAGTTTTTTTTTAAGACCATGCATTTTAGCGTATTTCAACTTGTGTCCCCTTGGTAGCTCAGAGAATGTCAAAGAGGTATTCTAGTTCTCGCCAAGTGTTCCTTAACACTGTCGTCTGTAACAGTACACACAGCATATTTTGTCCTAGCCTTCAGCTCTTCAACGTCAGCAACAGGTGTGGCAAAGACTCTGTCCTTGACGTAGCTTCAAAAGAAAGAAGGAATCAAGCGATATCGTTTATTTCTCCACCAATATTTAATTCCGAGCACCATAATTAAGTCCGCAAGTACTCCGACATATTAAAATTTCAATAGTTTTTTGTACAATAAAAACAAAACGCTTTAATGCACAAAAAACTGTTAAAAATTAACTATTTAATGATACCAAAATTACATTATTATATCCAACGGTTATTTTGTAATAATTTTTTATAATCAAGGCAAGACTTTGTGCTCATTCTGGATAATCTCATGTCTGGAGCTGCGTCTAGTTTACTGCGATATTTGTTATTAATATAAGTCGACTGTAATCCTTCTCAGGTTCTGTGTTTGTGAAAATTATTAAATATTTATGCGTTTTAGCACCGAATTGGAACTCTTCTTTCATTGTTACCCAGTTCGGACTAGTTTAACTTTCACTTTTCACACGAACTTGGTGAAACAAAATTCAATATTTTTTCATTTTAATGCCTTATGTTTTGTGTTTTCCGCCATTACCAATACTACTTTCGTGAATCCCTAACTGGTCCTCTATACCACAAGTTAAGAAACTCTGAATTAGATCATAGGGAAAAGAAAACAGTTAAGGGATCGAATAAAATAACTTGGAAAGAAGGAACTTGAACTGAATAGAACTAAACTACACTTAAGACAATAAATTCATCATATATACACACGTTCCATTTTGCAAGATAGAGTAGGAAATGAATGAATGAATAAGGCACTCGTGTAAACCCTTATTTTCAATATATCACCAATATTCCTTCTCGCAGGAGAAACAATCTCCAATGAACAGAGGACACAAAATTACGCAAACATTGTTTCCATCTCATTAACCCTACTTCCTTTGTCTCGCTCCCTTTCTTCCGAAATCCCTCCCACCAGAGTCAGGGATAAATCAGAGCAAATGAGCGTCTATACCCTTTCCCTTAAGGGGCAGGTGACACCAGCCCCTTAATCTTCGTCCACCCTGCCAGCTGTCACAAGAAGGAAATGTCCTCTTGATTAGGGATAGGGGCCCTTGAGCCCGTGTGGAGATTTGGGCTAAAAACAAGGATTAGGAATTTCGCCTTAAAAGGGACAGGCAGGAAGGGATCGTAATCTCTTCCCGGATTGGAAGGCGGGTGTCAAGCACACGATCAGGAGTTGGGCCCAGGGGTGTGGGTGTTTTGCGGGGTGGTGGTCATCATGGGATAGATTTTGGAGGGGCAGTTACGCAAGGCCATCAATAAATGAGGAGGAAGGCTACACGCAGATGTGTTTGAGCAATTTGTGGGTTCTTCTTTGGGGTGAGATATATACTTAGTGTCCCCTCGAATACTATTAAAATAAGCAAGGCCTTTTTAGGAAACGCTGAAATTCCGCTTTTTAAATATAGCATTGAGTCAATTCACGTCTGCTGACACAAGTCAAGTGTGTCATGGCTAATAAAATCTTTTAATCCGTTGCGTATATTGCAGAACAATGTAATGTCACAATACGCATATGCACACTAGTGATATAGTGGGTTAAATGTGGCAAGTCTTAGGAACATATGAAATCTCAAGAAGATGGTAGTGGGTTCTTTTATCTGGCTGTTCTCTTCACAAACTGGCAGAGTGATGTGTGCTTTAGCAACGAATTACTCGCTGCGAGCGGCTGGCTGCTGGAGGTTATCCTGGTTTATGTCGTAGCGAAATATGTAGGTAGTATTCTCTGGAAGTCCTCGAAGAAGGCAACCTATATATCCATATTGTAACTAATTCAGACATCCGCCTCATTTACTGCTTAGGTGCTCCACCGTCGCTTTGACCACCAGTAGCTGTTACACTTTCCCTTTATTAATAGTCCTGTACTCATTAAGTAGTCTAAATAAGCCATACCAAGTAGATTAGAACCACCACCACTTGTATATAGTTGTCAGTTTACATTCACAGTTACATTTGTCATATGACTGTGATATTTTATGAATTAAATAAACTAAACCTGTATTATTACATCTTCATGAAGTCATTGTGACGTCGAGGTAATGGTCCAGACTTCCAAGTAGAAGATTGTAGGTTCAAATTCTACTGGCACAGTCTTTACTAGAAAATTTACATCCACTGGTATTCTGATCTCACTCCCCAAACTTTCAGGCCAAACAAGCTTCCGGATGCTTGACACATAATCAGTATTAACGTGTACTAAGTCCATATCCAGCCAAGTCTTTTAATAGATTTGTATCAGTTATGTTCAAATCACTTGTACAAATCCATTTTTATTGCTCAAAAGTATTGTTTGAAAAATAAAATATATGAAATTTTGAATTAGACGCAACATAAAAAATTAGGGGAGCATTTAAGGTATTTATAATGATATTCACGTAATTTTCTGTCCAAAAATATATCTGCTATTCTTATTTACCATTTAAAAGATAACCTTTATTAGTAACTCCTTGTAATCATGCATACAATACTAAACTCATTTTAATTATCATAACCTTAAAAAAGTTATACAACTCAGTAAAAAGAGTAGTACCATCACTCAATACTTTCTTAAACAAAGGCATATTATTCACAATCTAACAAAAAAAGCTTCTGAAACGATCTACATGTTGATTGGAGTTTACCATAGATTACCACCAGGAGGGAAAAAAAATTGTAACTTTCAGTGAAGTCTGTATCTACAACATTTGTAAAGGGAAATTTTCTTGTACAGAATCTGTACATCTTGTCAGGCAAGGAGTAATTTTGTACCAGGTAAGTTCAAATTAATTGAAAAAACATTGTTAAAGACAATTCTTACTGCTTAATAAATGGGTAAAATAATGGAAATAAATAATGGGTTAAAATTAAATCGATAAAAAAATTTGTAAGCATAAAGAAATAATCCTTTAAAATATTAAATATCATGCATTACATAATATTAGAAAAATAGGAAGCCATAGAGGAATGAATAATCATATTCTTGTCATTTCCTCTCTCTCTGTACAGCTATAAAACTAACAGTCTGCGAGATCTTGAATGTAATGAGCTGTTTTAACTATCATAGCCATAATAAAACTGAAATAAGATAATAAAAAATTGATTCAATTGCCCCCTACCATTATACTTAAATAAGGACATAATTCATAATCTGTTAGCTATAACTATGCAGCATCCACTGCTTCAATCAGAGATGGCATTATTTTGGATTTAAAATTACGACTTTTTCTCACGCTCCAATAACCGAAAGTACGAAGTTTTTCGTATTTCCAGAAGCACTAGCCTCGCAAGAAGCAGTTCCCCATTAAAAGTCCCATCTGAAATTCTAGATAACGGGCTCTTTAACATTCAGGGGTCTACAAAAATAATGATATACTCGTGCAATCTCAAGTATCATAAAATAAGAACCTCAATATTCCCACTCGAACGAAAAAAAAGAATAAAAGAATAAGAAAATATTCTTAAAGTAAGGTTTTTTCAAGAGCAATATGCACGTTTAAGAGTTTAACAAAAGATCGAGGAAGAAAGAGAAAGAAAAAAAGAAGAAAGATGCATAGTTCATAAAATAGAGGAAAGATAACTTTGCTGCAAAGAGAAGAGAACGATTTTTTTTCTTCTTCTGTATTTAAGATACGAAAACCGAATTAAATTAAGGAGAAACATTATGACTTCGAGTAATGCAAGACGGGCAATGAAATACAAGAAATAAAAATGATTTAAGAACTTTAAATTGAGCTTTGGCGAGTGCGAAAAATATTTCGCTTGGAGGCTATTAACTGTCAATTCGTATGCAAATAACCGAAGTAAATTTTTTCCTTGCCCTCTAACATTTTATAAATCAGCGTTTTTGATGTTACGCAGTAGCGCTCCAATTTGGGAATATTTTACATTTAATGGCCGGGGTTTATATTCATGGTGCTTTTTTCAAAACTCATATTTCCTCACACACCCCATACACACATCTGCGATTACTCTTGCAGTTTTTCCGGTGATTGTAGCGTTGGTGTATCGCTTTAAGTTAATTGCACTTGGGATTAGATTTATGTTTTTCGGTAGACGCGTTCAGAATGGTGGATGCTTTATTTTAGCAAGAAAAGAAACTATTGGCGAAAATTTACACTTAAACGAAAGTTTT
>BGPR01007770.1:55080-68728 GCA_013235015.1 Araneus ventricosus
GAGTGAGGAAGACTTTCATTCCTTAATTGCTCATACCAATGCTTAATAGAATTCTTACTTGGAGACCAATAATTTCGATACTCTAACCGAAAACGTCTTTGAACTGTTACTATTGATATGCTTTCGTGGAACCAGAGACGTATGAGACGTGACTTTTGTTGCGCGGTAGCCATTTTGACACTTGCAGTGGGAATCTCTTACTGCAGCAGATTTAGAACGCCGTAAGAGTACGTTACTTATTTGGAAAAAAAAACTTTTTGAACTACTGTCTCATTTGAAAAAACGAAATTGCTACATTGTAAGTTTTATAAAATTAATTTTTGAAATGGGTCCAATAATTTATGGCCACCCAGTATATTGACGTCTCGTCATGAAACACTACGAGGTCTATATTGGCACAGACCTTGTAATTTTAAACAGTGGTGAGATGGCGAAGATGACCAGGTGGTTATAGAGAGCTTCTTCATATCCGGATTTGCATTTTTATATTTTGGGCATCGATATCCTCTAAATTCAACGGTACGAATTATTATTGTCCGGAATACCAAGAGCCCACAATTCCATATATTTTAACATATATATTTTTTAAACACTAATGTTAAGAGTTTTGAAATTGTAAATCAGCATGTCTATCTAACCTTTAGATTACAGGAGTGTAAAATCTCAAAATATTTATTTAAAATGGACATTTCGGCGAAGAAAGAGGAAAGTGCTTTCCTCTCTTTTCAAGTCACTGGAAGATAACATTGTAGATAATATTTGGAAAATATGATCTTCCCTCATCAGTAAGAAATCTGGCCATAACACATGGGGGTCATACAAAAGGACAGGGGAGTGAAAACAGGGTGATTAGAGCATGTACAGATTAGTTCTACGGGGAGGTGAACTCGTAATTACTTAGTGGTGAAGCATTTATACCATTCAGTATGAAGAGGAAAATATTCTGGTAAAGCATGTGTACCGCCAGTAATGTACCTGTCGGATACCACTGTCTAAAAATAAACAAAATTGTGTCCACAAAATGTTTGAATTAATACAACTCAAATTTTAATGTTTTCTTGTTTACTCTTCATTAGACGAAAGAAAAAAATTGGTAATCTTAATGAACAATATTTCGGAACGTCTTCTGGACATCTCCCTGGGTTCAAAAAAAAATAATTAGCTCAAAATTCAATTCTCCGAATGCAATTAGCTTCAAGTAAATGCCAAGTCCGCTACACTGGACGAAAAGTTCTGAATGTGTGCAACACTTTCACAGGCTTGGCGAGTCAAATTACCCTTTCTTTCAATAGCAGCAATGAAAAGAACCACCTGCCCTCCATTATCACAATTTAAAACCCATCCATAAAGAATGAGGTGCCGCCTAACCACCGTCCGAGGTAAATTGTGTTGTTGGAAATTGCGAGGCGGCGGAAGAATATAGTTCCTCATTAGGTTAATTCCATATGCGCGCGCGAAGTGTTTTTGTTCTTCTTTCCTTCTTGTGTTCTTTTTAATAATCCTCATTATTCCGTTTTAACTCGTTCCAGGGCAAAAGCGTTAACATTGTTTTCAAGGTAAGAACTATTCGCTTGTTAAACTGAAGCAATTATTCCAGTGGCGCAGGAAGACGAAAAATGAAATACAAATTGGATAGGAAGCATCCTCGGCTAACGAGTATCTGTCTTTCGTTATTTTTATGAATTAATTTTCGACGGCGCTGTAACCGCACACGCGAGGCTGCAGTTGCAGTTGAAAAGATTTCTCTCGTGCGCTGGATGAAAAGGGGGAAGGAAGAGAATTCTTTTACTCTAAAACAGTGTTGCTTTATTTTCGGTAGCGATGTATACAGCAATGAATGAATAAAGGCTTTCTATCTTGGCTGATTATTTTTGTTCCAAAGTTCCTAGAGACCAAGGGTTAATTCTGTTCCGAAAAATGCACGATAGTGATAACACTATGTAAATATTTTGGCTTGTTTACTAGAATAAATAACGTAATTTGCATTCGAGTAATATAGCTTTTCAAAGAGACATTTGAATTTAAGTACATATTGGTATTTGTTCAAAGTAATTTATAAACAAGTCTTCTTTTGACGAAATGCAGTAGCCAACAAATAGAATTTACTTTTCTGACGTCTAGTTTATTAGCTTTGTAAGTAAGTTACTTTCAAAGTTGAAGTTGGAGGAACTTTTAATGACTCATTTACATATTCATCCGTTGACAAAGGGTTTATCTTTTTCTTGGGAAGCTTTATTTTGATGCAAACTGTGACATAACAGGCATGAAATTTCTGTTTTCTAATTGAAGGGGGCGGGGCAGTACAAATTTCTTACTTGGATGCGCAAAAACAGATAATTCACGGCAGGAAAACAATGAATCATTTAAAATAGTCGGTACAAGTGTTATGTAATTAAAATAGTCAGAACTTGCACTCTGAATTTCGAGTAGCATTTTCAGACAAGAAACATTTATTACCAACTAACCAGTAAAAAAAATATTTATGCTAAAAACTACATTCTAGTAGTATAATACCGAAACAGAAACAAAACTCGAGGGACGTCCAGAGAGTAAAGACCGATTGGGAATATTTAAACAAAAACAAAGCATATCAAAGCAAAATTGTATTTACAATAATACTAAAAATTTTAAATGTTTATTAATTAAAAACTATGTTTCAATTTATAGAAAAACTATTTCATCTTTAGTGTCACCATTCCTAATAAATAAAAGTATTACAGATATATTAAACCATTTTATTTATTTGCCTCCTAAAGTTTAGTTTCATAGTTATTTAAATTTATATAATTCTTTAATAATTAGTAATAATTTATGAAGAAAATTAGCTTTTGGCAGTTTTTAAAAGTCGTTTGGTTCTATTTATATTTTCATTTTAATTAGAAAAAACGTTTCAGAGATAAGAGCATTTTGTGTATTATAATATTTTATATAAAAGTACTTTCTACATTAAAAATATTAGACATAAAAGTACTTTCAACCGAGTAACGCCGGGTATATTGGCTATTCATTAATAAAATGAATTTTAAAAAAATCACTTTTTTATTAATGTAATAAAAAGCAGAAAATAATTCTTCGAACAAAAGTCTGAATATGATAAGAAAGATCGCAATAGCGCGAAGCGCTGATAAAAATATTCGAAGTCAATTAGAATCTTAATCACATGTATAATATAATTCAATTTTTAATGAAACTTTAGGAATTTTCCTCCACATGATACACATTGTGGTTTAATGCCCTTGTCATAGCGCATTGATTTCAACGCCTCACATTTACATTATTTTCAAATTCAGATTCTGATTTTTGATTTAAAAAATAATTTTCTACTTTTTAGTTCATTAAAATCGTATTAATAACTATTTCCTAATTCTCAATTAATGTTTTACCTCCTTCTTATAATTCTTTTGAAATATATTTTATAATTGTTATGCTTGTCTTCCATATGGCGCTTTCTCATATAGAATCAAAATTTAATTAAATTGAATCCGTTAACTGACAATTAAGTTCTAAAAATATTGCATTGTCAAACTGAACACGCAAATGTTCAAAATTACAGACTTCTAGCACATCAGGAAGTGGCCGATAAATCGATTACAATATTCTATATTTATTAAACATGAAAGATTCTAAATAAAAGCGTATAATTATTTATTTTCCTGCTGACTATGGCTTCGAAGGGGGAAGTTAATTATGTTCTTTGGCTGGCTGAACTAAAATCTACCGATGGTGTTCAAATAAGGTTTAAAAGAGACACGGGACAGAAGAACCACACAAGGATTTTATATTCAAGTGAATTAAAAAAATTAAATAAACCAACGAAAGAAGACAATTTACTTTCTGTTTTAATGAAGCCATGAGACAACGGTAACAGAAATCTTTTGATGAACAGAAATGTTTATCTTAAATTAAATTTTCTAAAAGTAAATATATCTTTAAAATAAACAGAAATGTACAGGAAATTTCCTAATCTTTTCTCCATCACATACATTATAGTCACAATTATTTTAAATCACTCACAGACTTTTGGACCCCCTATGTATTATCGATGTAAAAGTTAAATGTAATATTTTGATAACGATCTAAAAACTGATGAATTGAATAATGAACTTTAAAAGAGATTCATCCAAATTAAATATTGAAATTACTGTGTTCGAAATTATGACAATCAAAACAGAGGCTTACATGCAATTAGTTTCGCCATCTCATAGCATATGCATAGCCTTCCATTAACTATATCAAACATCCATAGCTGTCAAGGATTGGAGCAGATGTAATGCCGATCGCTGCATGCTAATCGCAACAGATTCCTAATACAGAGAGAGATCAATCCTAATAATTACTCTGTACAGCTTATCCTGTGCTATAGTAATTAGCAGTTCTACTGATTAAACACTGTAGCGGTGCAATGCAAAATTGTAATAACAGTGTGATATTGTTATGACTTTGTGTCAACATACCATTTTGATCACATTGTTAAATATTGATACCAACATGTTAAAATATTTGTTGACAGAAGTTTTCGAAAATAAGTTCAAAAAGATTGAAACTAAATTATAAACACCAGATATTTAAATAACCCATTTGAATCTGCAATATCCAGTAATAGACTTCTCTAGAAAGCATTCCGAAATTTATTGAGTATAAAGAGCCTATTACCTATACCTTACCTATAACCTATACCTTATTATAAGCATAAAGAGTATACCTTAAATACAGTATACCTTATTATAAGTATAAAGAGTACACCTTAAATAGAGTATACCTTATTATAAGTATAAAGAGTATATATTAAATAGAGTATGGCTTATTATAAGTATAAAGAGTAAACCTTAAAAGTTGACATAATATGACTCACACTCGTCTGGTTTTGAGGTACGGCAGAACTTCGATTAACCACCACAATCGGAACCAGAGCTGTGACGGATAACCGAATCGACGGATAACAGAAAATATCTTAATGCATATACCGGGTGTCCACACTTATCGTGAGCAATAGCTAATTTCTAATCCGTTAGAGATAGACATGTAGTTCCAATTGGAAGCACAAAAATTATTTTCACGCCATCTAAAAGTGCAAAATATTACCTTTTCAATAATATCAATTAAATTCGATTTTTTCTCTAATTTTAATAAATTTAAAAACATATTTTTTGGCATAATTTACAACAATACTTTTCATTATTGCAACGCAATTCAAAACGTGTTCATTTTTTAAATAAATATTTATTTGAGTGCTTCTCTTCAATAGTTGAAAACTAAGGTAATATTTTTTTTTTGATGTTTCATGATGTGTTTTAATCAGCATATTTTCATTCAGCTAACCTGCTGCTGGAAGTAAAATGTGCCGCGCCATTTTAAAGTTAAAATCAAATGGATATTTTAAAGATGAATAAGAGACTGAAGATGATGCCATTGTACAGGGAGTCCGCACTTAACGTGAACAATAGCTAATTTCTAAACAGTTAGGGATAGACATATAGTTCCAATCGAAAAAAAAATGCTTTAAATGAAGGGAAGAATTATAATATATGTGTTTTGAGTGAATAAATATATTCCTGAAAAAGTTACGAATTCTAACTTTTTATACGGTCCCCAGTCCTATCAGTCACATTTAGTAAAATTGTTTGGACACTCTAATATTTTAAACAAAAAAAAGTCCCACTCTTCTGCGACTAAAACTGACCGAGTTATGGAGTTTTGAATATCGCTGACTTAGACCACTTTACACCATTTCAATAGCCGTCTTGAAGACGATCCACCAATCAATGCACAGCACTTGCTCGACGAGGCCGTTGATTGGTTCAAAATCATGAAATTCGAAGCTCCAGAACTCGCTCAGTTTTAGTCGCAGAAGAGCGGGACTTTTTTGTTCAAAATGTTAGAATGTCAAGAACATTTGACTAAATATGACTGATAGGACTGGGGACCGTATAAAAAGCTAGAATTCGTAACTTTTTCAGGAATATATTTATTCACTCAAAACACATATATTATAATTCTTCCCTTCATTTAAAGCATTTTTTTTTTCAATTGGAACTATATGTCTATCCCTAACGGTTTAGAAATTAGCTATTGTTCACGATAAGTGTGGACACCCTGTACAATGGCATAATCTACAGTCTCTTATTCATCTTTAAAATATGCATTTGATTTTAACTTTAAAATGGCGCGGCACATTTTACTTCCAGCAGCAGGTTAGCTGAATGAAAATATGCTGATTAAAACATATCATGAAACATTAAAAAAATTATTACCTTAATTTTCAACTATTGAAGAGAAGCACTCAAATAAATATTTATTTAAAAAATGAACACGTCTTGAATTGCGTTGCAATAATGAAAAGTATTGTTGTAAATTATGCCAAAAAATATTTTTTTCAATATTTTGCACTTTTAGATGGTGTGAAAATAATTTTTGTGCTTTAATATTTTCGAAAGTTATTAAGGATAAACGCCGAAATTTTACTTAATTTTTCATTAATTAGAATTCTAATTAAAATTTCAAAAAAGGGCTCCGAGGTGCACATTCCCACCCTCCAAAGTATGTTTGTACCAAATTTTGTAGTTCTAAGTCCAGCGGTGTGCCCCGCAGAGCGCCAACACACAGACACACGGACATACGGAAACACAGACACATTCCCCTTTATTATTAATAGAGACTATATGCTAGACTTCTATCCTAATTTATTGATAGAAACATTTCTATTCTATTACATTAATAAATTGTACATATTAATAAATAAAAAACAGTTGCGAAGTAGGTAATAGATAAAAGAATATTTATTACATAATTATGGAGTTTTGGTGGAATAACTTGTTAATGGTGTAATTAAGTAATTAAGAATTTGTTCTATTTAACTTGCATAACGAATCATTATGACGAAATGACTATTATTGGCATCAATTATGGATAATTATTTAAGTGTTGATAATTAAGTATAAGAAAAGTGTTCACGTCTTTGAAAGTATTAATGCAACTTTGATTGCTGGACTGTTATTCAATCTCAGCATGCAATACAGTTTCTTATAAAAAAAAAACTAATAAGTCCCATTATATATTTCTGATGGAATTAGTATATTAATAGATAAATCTATTAATAAAATACTTATATCTCATCATTGGTAAGTACAAAAGAATATTATTACGAATCTGTAAATACCGCTTCTCTGCTATGTTAGTCTTGTGAAAAGAAAGAGGAATTTACAGGGATTCGTATTGGATAGCAGCCAATGATTACCGTCCTTGGCGACCATTTTGTCGGCGACTTGGCGATGAAATGAAGGTTCCAGAAAATACAAAAATTGTCTTTCTATCTCTATTAGGGATGGAGTTTTGGGGATTCTTCGGGAATTTTCCATGTGACCTCATGCCCTGTCGGAAAAGCTATAAACGTGGGTCACGTTGGAGTTTTGTCTGCAGTGCAAACTGGTGGGCTGAGCATTATTGAAAGTGGTTATTACTAGTGATCTGATGTCGGTTTGTGTTGCCAATTTGTACAAGCGCTGTTTTTCCTGTTACCTGTGCTTCGTCTTTTCCTGAATATTCGGGAATAAAGCGTCATTCTCCATTATCCTCCTTGTTGGACTGCTTTCACCGTACACCCACAATACGATTTTCGTAACAATATTTATAAATTCAATCGCTACTTTTATAATTTAATTTTAGATTACAATTCACAGTCATTTGCAATCAAAAATGCTCGATAAAACGTTTTTCTTCCTCAATTGCTACTATTTTGAGTTTTTATGCGTTTTAGACTGAAAAGTATTCATAAAATCATGAAGCTGAAACCACCTTTTAGAAATTAGAGGGAGCGATGATGTCATTCTGATAACAGTTTTTGTCACAGCATACTTTGATCCGAAGTTCTGTGATTTCATTAGTATCATAAGCTGCATTAAAATGCATATTGATAAAGACATTTAAATGTAACACTATCAAAAGATGTTGGGACAAAAATTTGTATAAAATGTTTCAGAGTATAAAATTAAGTTGAAAAATTTCAACAAATCTAAGAATTCCTACTTAAATGAATCTAAGAATTACTAATATCATCTTCCTATATAAATGCAGGAAAACCATACCAAAATAAAACTTTTGAAATTTTATTTTTATATTTAGTAAAAATATAAAAATGCTGAATTTGCTCACTTCTATATGCATGCTTCATACGAATTTATATATATTTTATATTTTTTAAAAAATTTTCAACATCAGTCCTTAACAAGAATTTCAAGTAATATTTTTCCGCTGTAACAAATAATATTTTTTGAAAAATAATGATATATAAGTGGAGGCAAAATAGTGTTTAATTTTTTGCTCTCAACAGTTCTCATTTGTAAACTTCCCGCTTTAGAAACCAGAAAATATTCTCTTCGACAGAGCCGGCCCGAACAAAAGCGGGGCCTGGTGTAAAGTTGACTTGCGGGGCCTTGAAGCCAATTTCGTACAGCAAAATAATTCATTGTATTTTGTTGTTTATTATTTTGCATAATTAGATATAGAATCATGAAAATGATAAATAATTAAATTATTTTTAATAAAGTTAATATTTCAATCACATAAAAAATCATTAATAAATCAAATAACAAAAATTACTACTTCATAAATATAATTTGATATGCGACTTATCAGAATAAGTTTACGATACGTGATTTTGGTTCCATTTTCTTACATATTTCACAGCAAATTCACTGATCATATCATATTTTAGTTTTTTGGTTAATTCGAATTCGATAAATTTTTTAAGGAGGTAAATCGTCCATGATAAATGCTAGATTTCAAGTAATTTTCTTATTATTTTCAATTAAGAAAGATCTTTCTGCAGATGCGATGATAAAGGTCAATATAATTTTGAGAACAGTAACAAAAGTTGGATACATTGCAAATAAATTATTTTTTAAATAAATATTATAATATTATGGCAAAACTCGACGACAAATTTTGATTTCGTTAAATAACTCAATACAATCAATTTTCATTTTGCAAAATCAATCAGCAGTGCGGGGCCTAGTGCGCTCGAACCGTTCGAAATCCCTTCGGGCCGGCCCTGCTCTTCGAGATGTACCCGAAGATTGGCCCTAGGGATTTCTGTACATTCCTTGCCTAACACTCGATATATCACTGAACGGATATCATAGTAAAATTGGCTTGGGGCATTTGACGTGTATCAAGTGATAATGAATGCCTCTATCAAAATAAGTAACTTTTAATGGACTTAAAAATTAACTGAAAACAACATACTTTAAAATATGAAGTATTGGATTTGTATCTTAAAATTTTTAAACATAACAACCAAAAACAGTATCTAAAACCTATACAATTAACATAAGTAATAATTATTACTAAGAATGTCACACTATGATTTATAAACTGTTGGATTTGAGTCTTAAAGTTTTTAAACATATATATCGAAACCAGCCTTAGAAACCCAAACAATTATTACTAAAATCGACACACTATGAATTAAAAACTGATAGATTGGTGTCAAAATTTTTAGAACATATCAACCGAAATCAGCTTCTGAAACCTAAACAATTATTATTTAAAAACTGACGCAAACATTTATCATGACTTAACATGACACACGATGAAATATAAAGTGATGGATTTGTGTATTAAAACTTTTAAAACATATCAACCGAAATCACCCACTGAAACCTAAACAAATGTTATATAACAATTAACATAAACAACTATTATAAACTGAAAACGACACACCTATGAAATGAACTAAGCTGTTGAGCTTGTGTCTTAAAACTTTTAAAACAACAACAACAACCGAAACCTGAACAATTATTATTATTATTTAAAACGACACAATATGAAATATAAACTGTCAAATTTATGTTTAAAATTTTTTACACATACCTATCGTAAACCGCCTCACAAATCTAAACAATTATTACCTTCTTTTTCCTAAACTTGTTTCTTTTCCTGACTGTTTTTCTGTCCGCTAGTGACGCGTGGAAGTGTCAGATTTGTGGCAAACATCAACAACAGCTGCGGAAACGGATCTTTTTGTACTTCCCCGAAAGCGGCACTCGAAAAAGAGGGGGATTTAGACACATTAAGACGGAGAAATGACGCTAATGCCGTCAGGGGGTCGGTCTGTTAAGGGAATAGAGAACTCTCACTCTAGAATTAGCAGCTTACTTGTGAGTGGGAAATGACAGTGAGTTCTGAATCAATTTTTGCTTCAAAGCGGAAACATGTGGTAGATGGAAACAATAAAACATCATAATTAACTGGTATTTCGCAAAATGCAGCTAAATGTGCGATTTTTATTCAATTAACAGTCTTTTTTTCAATGAAAATGCGTTTTACGGCTGTTAATAATTGAATATCGCAGTGTCAATTTCATTGTTGAAATATTCAGTACAATAAGCTGCATAACTCTTTTTAAAAATTCTTAATGCAGAATTATATTTGTGATATGGAAGACTCAAAGTTAAAGTGAGGCTATGAGATTTCTTTCTTCATGAGATTTTTTAGCAGAAAACAGATCTCAAAGTTGATCAGCTGAATTTAAAATAACAGTTCTAATTGTGCTTGCTGCTTGGTGGATGCAGACTGAATTATGGACTTGAATCATACTTACGCAGAAAATGTAACACTTCTTCATCACCATGGACTTTTTATTGTAAAATGAATGAAGCATGGACTTTTTTCCGCTTAAACTCTGAACGCTTCGTATATTAAAGGCAATTTTTGATTATGATATATTTTAGGAAAGTTAACTGTTACACAATAACTATAAAATAATTCAAACAATAAAATGTTTTTAAAAGTTGTATGCTTCTTTAGTGCGTTGAACGCTTAAATTTGATAATTTCTCAAAATAATATTAATAATAATAAGAAAATTGGTAAATTTCTTGCAACCTACATAGGATTCTGATTGTCTCAAAACTAAATAATAGTAATTCAACAATGTAGTTTTTCGTATTCAGTATTAGAAAGTACGAAGGCGTATCTTCAAAAAATTTAATCTAATTATAAGCAAGATAATGATTAAATTAATATTGTATATAGTTGTCATTCAGGTGATAGAGATAGTTATAAATATTTTAATTATGATTGCAAAATAAAAATAATTAAGACAAAAATTTCATTACATTTCATTTTCCCATAACATGCATTGTCTGAAAAAAAAATCCGATCTGTAATTATATATTATCCAATTACGAACTGAAAATTCTTTATCACCATCACGCAAAGCAATTGCAGATGGGAGCGATAATTGCCTCCAACACACGCACGTAGTCACAAAAAATTCCAATTATTTTAAGTCATTATTTATTGTCAGTACATGAAAAACAAAAGATCCACAATTCATTTACATATAGATGAAATAAATTCTCATTAAAACAAGAGGAATCGAAAGAATCATCGTCTTCATCCAATGAATCAGTGTAAATTTCACGCCGAGGTGAACAAAAACACGTCATTTCCAACACAAAAATGGCAACACCAAATATTCTTCTGCTTACAGCAACGATAAGGGAAACAAAATCTAGGGGGACCGAAGCAGTTCCTTCTCTTCGATCCTAGGACATTAAAAATTACTTAATTTTCGAAAATAAAAAAGAAACGAAGGACTGTTCAATTCTTCGCAAAACGAAGGCATCGTTTATCAAGAGCAGAAACTATTCGGCCGAAATAACTGAGTTTGTTACACAGACACACACTCACAGAGAAAAAGCGGCAAAACTTATTGAAAAGGGAATTACGAACGGAATACCAGAGAGTGAGAGAGGGGGCGTACCAACACCCCCTCTTCCGAACGACTTCAACAGGAGTGACCATTTACTTCTCCACTCCCACCCCCTCAAAGAATCGTCTGCACAATCCTCTTTTGGAAGAAGTGTTCTGTGAAACGCCAGTTCGGGAAATGTAGAATTCGGATCATTGGTTTTCAAAAGGTTCGCATCTTTCTCTTTCTCGGCTACGAAAAAACTATCTTTCTTTTTTTGTTTTTGTATTTCTCTTTTTTGGGGGGTGGATTCTTCTTTTCTTCCTTCCTTCCATCCACCCCAAATACAGGAGGGGTGTGCAATGAGACGAAAAAGTCCCGCGACAGTCTCTCGCCTAAGTTGTATGAGGCGGAGCGACGTCATATGAAAGTTAATGAAATGGACGGGTTTTGTTTTGTTGCTGCTCTTTCGGCACTAGCAACAACATATAAAAGGGATAAGTAAGAAAAGTATGTAGTGTTTGTTTCAGTGACGATCCTCTCTGATCATATTCTAGTGCAGCAATCATATGATTAAATTACCTAATTCAATCGCTATCTCATTTTGTGGTAGCTTCGAAAGATAAATATACTTATGTTGATTAATAAACCGATTAATCGGAATACGTTCATTAAAACGCTTATAAGATTGATTATTTTGGGTGAAAAACAAGCCCGTCGATAAACGGGCTCAGAAGGGACAAAATCCCCTGTGCCCAGGCCCAACGGTCCGGGATGCATATTTACAAACCCTACCCTGATAGAACTGAGGCAGGAAATCGGACAATATGATTGGCTCGCTTCGCCGAGAGCCGATGACGTCGCTCCTTGCTCCCGTGCGTGTACTTTTCATAAGTATAATTTTTTGCAGTGTAGGATGTTTTATTTTTTATGATATTTTAAAAAATAATTTAATTTTTAAAAATATTACAACCCACGGAAGAATGTTTTCTGTGCTCAACTGTGGGAAAACGGAGAAGAAAAGCAGGACGACTCTTGTTTTGTTATGATTGCCGTACGCTACGTGCGAGAGCTGAAAACGACGTCACTGCTCCTCGTAGCCAATGGTATTGACTGATTTCCTGCCTTAGTTCTATCAGGGTAGGGTTTGTAAATATGCGTCCGGGATAAGTAAAAATATAGGGGAGAGACGCCGAATTTGGACCACTTGGACATTTTTCAATATACAGTGATAGAGAAATAATTTTGGTGGAAAAACAGGTAATAGAATTTTTGTAGCTTATCATCAAAACAATGTAATTAATATTTTTATAAAATACAATTTAGAGTAGGGGAAAAATTTTAAAAATTGTGTTATCTGTTCAATCAAGGAAACCTTTGGTACCCAGATTGGACCAACAATTTCTATTAAAATATTTTTTTATTCTCACACCAGAGCACAATGCACGAACCTAAGTATGACAGAACATGCAACGTACCACTTCTTCTCCTTTGTCTCCTCATAAATGATACAAAAGATACGTATCCTCAGTTTTTATTCTTTTTTTATCCAATTTTGATCTTTGGATGGCTTTATTGTCCTTTTATATATATATATATATATATATATATATATATATATCTTTTTTCCTTTGACTTTATATTTATCATAATGTTTCGTTCGCAGATGGAGTTGTAGAAAATGGTTGGAAAAAAATAAAAAAAAATTGTTAAATTCCTTTTCATCTGTAGCATACCGAAATTTCATGACACCTAAATAAATTCTAGACCTCCTCTGAAAAGCATACCTTCCAAGTAACCCAAGTATCTAATTCCATCTCCAACATAACCTAGAGAGTCCTCAGCAACCAAGAAGAAACGGAGCTCTAAACCTGCGAAAAGCCTATGATGTAGAGTCAAATACTGCTAGTGAGAATTTGAAAGCAGCCTGAGCATGTAACTGAACGAAGTATAACAG
>BGPR01007771.1:0-14674 GCA_013235015.1 Araneus ventricosus
TTTTGTTTGTAAGCTTGAGAAGATCTGATTTTATTCTACAATTTTGAAGGGAATTTTGAATATCATAAATTAAAATTCATCTCTGTTCAATAATATAGAATTATATCTAGGAACTATTTTCTGAAATAAAGACCAATGTAGTCAGCTGGCAACGAACTGTTTTTTAGCCATAAACAATATTTAAAACAAAATAGAATTTTTCAAAGTATTTTCCCATGTTTTATTCAAGAAATGAAAGTCGAAAACATTTTGCAATCAATTTTTTAAAAAAATCAGGATTTTACAGGTTAAATCATTTTAGAAGATTATTAGATGATACAAAATAAAACAGATTAAGATTAATAGATAAAAAATTAAAGCAAACAGGTTATGAAATCTCTTTCCCTGCCTGACCTTAGAAAAGTGAAATCAAACTTCGATAAAATCTTCGGACCATCCAATCTGTTTGAATTAACAAAACTAATTTCCTTCTATAGACATTTAAAAGAATTGTAAGACAATAGTGATGTTAAGTCTCCCTTTTGCTTTAACTCTATGGTACCGCTAAAACAACAAATCATTGGCTCTAGAGCGCCGCTTTTGAAACATTTAAAATAATTGATACTACGAAGTATTCAACTGTCATTATTCCAAATTATATTTCTATCAAACACACACACGAAATAAAGCTCTCTAATCAACACAACTGAAGTTTTTACAAAATATTCATCGTATTCGTTCTATTTAAACTTTCCATAGATTAGTATACCTTTTCTCTTGCTTGAAGGAAAAATAGAGATAAAGCAGCTAGTTCAGCGAGAATTCATCTCAAAATACATCTACCACTACTACTACTACTACAACTCAACACTACTGGAAAAAGCAGGAAGTTTGAATTCATTTCGACAAGTCAGAAAGAACTTAAGCTGTTATCAATGGATCACCTTCAGAGTCAGTCGTATCCCAAGACTTTTAGTAACAGTGAAAATAAAAATCCCTCTTCAAATGAAGAAGATGGTGAAGTATTCTCAACGTCAGAATTGAAGGAATTAGAAAGATTTCTCGAAAGACTTGATGAAATACCCGACAATCTTGACTTATACTCGAACGATGACGCTGGAAACATTTGTCTGGAATCTCAGCAATACATATTTGGTGAATCTGAACAAGGGACTTCGCAGTTAACTGAAAACAATGCAAATTTTGCAAATATGAACACTTCAAAGGAAAATGCAGCATCTAATTTAGCACCTGACTCCCGCTTCATTCTCCTGCAGCAAGGAAATCCTCTTGGCATTTGGCCTTCGAGTTGTCTTTTCGGTGTTCCAACGTATGTTTCTGATGACAAAGAAGAAGAAATCGGCAATTATTCGACTAAATCGGAAAGCGTCGTCAGTGAATGTGGTATCTTAAAATCAAATATCTATGGTTATACCGAAACCTTTCAGCCCACTTTACACGAGCAAAATGAATCCGAAGCTCCACTTCTATTACTTCTAAATCAAGTGAGGATAATAGAACATCGAGAGATGTCAGTAATAGAGATAAATTTTACAAAACTGACGTCTGTATACCGGAATCGTATGAAAGTAGTGAAAAAGGAACCTTCTTATATCATACTAATAACCCTATGACAGCGGACTATACTGGCAACTGTGGCTTTTCGCGTGGACAGAGAGATGTCGATGAGGTTGGCGTTTTACAAAATGACGAAGAGCTACAGAATAATATCTTGCCTAGAGAAGTCTCTACAGCTTCTGATAGAAGGAGCAGTGGGGAACTTCTCATTCCTGTCATTGATAAATGCACTGTTATAGGCCCTTCAAGCAAGAATGCTGAGGTTCAGTGGCACCTAGATGATGGACGCTTCGTTTGCCAAAAATGTGGGAAACGGTTCGGTAGGAAAAATCATCTTGTTACTCACTATCGAACTCATACTGGGGAAAAGCCCTTTGTGTGCGATAATTGTGGGAAAAGATTCGGTCAGTCAAATAATCTGACCACGCACCGCCGATCTCACACGGGAGAAAAACTTTATAAATGTTCGGTATGTGGGAAAGCCTTTACGCGCAGCAGTGCACGAAATTACCATTACAGGAATGTACATAATAAAAAGTAAACTTTTTCGGATACTTTGTAGGACAATTTTGTAGAAATAAAATACTGCTTCCGATACTTGATTGTTAAAGCGGCCACCGAGCTTACTTGGAGACCTTCGGATTTCGTCAATCTCGTAAGTTCAGTGTTCTAGCGAAGCTAATATGTTCCGGCTCCCGCGGCAAGCGAAGCCGTAAAACGATTTTTAAAAAATTAAAATAATCCGACCTGTTCCCCTTAGCTTTATTCACAAAAAACCCCACTCAAAAACCAATTCGAATTTAAGAACAAATGCAACACATTAATATGCGATAAAATAGAGAACTTTTCAACAGGGCTACAAACGTTTTTGGCACGACATTTACGACCATCTTCGCGAAATATCTCGGTAGCTTGTCGATTCGAGCTCGGTGGCCGCTTAAACCAGAAAGTAGCCTATTTCATGCCCCGTCATCATTTAAATATATTAAGCGGGAAATAATTCTTATTTTAAATATCTTTTAAGGATTTGAAAGTGTGCATTTTATTAATAAAGTGAATTGAAAAATATTCTTTTAATTATTGACGAAAATTAAATTGTAACTGAAATGCATATTTCCGTGTTTTTTCAGTTTTAATACATATGTAGTTTTACGCTTTTTCTTAAATTAATTTCTTTATATTTCAAAAAGTTATCAATTTCGATCATTCTTGAATTTTTGAAATTTTTGAATCGTCCTCGATTCTGAGTAATTGTTTTGACAGTTTGTTATAGGAAAATAGTAGAATGGACAGAGATCTATTTCTATGTCGATTTTACTCTTTTCCTTTAATAAACTACTGCTATTTCTTGACTCTATTCTTTTAATTTTCGTATGAAGAGATCTACTTCACACGAAAACTATTTATTTCCTTTAAAATTGCATGGGCTATTTTTTATATGTGACTAAGAAGATTAATCTTTTGGAAATATTTTAATCCGAAAATGCTGTTTATATTTGAAATAGTATAATACTCAATGTTGATGTGATATTATATAATTGTTTTTAAACTGTGTGTACCGAAATTATATTCTATTGGAATTAATGATTTTTGTATATCATGTTTTAATCAATAAATATTTTATTTTTAAAATTTGATTCACCAATAGCATGCTATTTAGTTTAAAATTTGTGTTTTTTCTGTAACACAAAATACGAATATCAATTTCCTTATATAGCACAAAACCTTGTTCCGCTCATAATATTTCTGAGAAACGAACGTTTTGAAAAATTAAAATATCGGTGGAGAAATTCTTCTTGGAGAGTAAGTATTCGATTTCTATTTATCATCATATAATAATTTCTATAGTACTTAGTTCACAATTAAGCATGTATGCATCTTATAAATTATTTAAAAGTTCAAAAAATCAATGAAAATAATATTACAGCAAAACTGTGCAATTATCTAGATCTGGACACTGACAAGCCCATGTTCATGTTGGATGTGTTCAAAAAACGATTTGAACTATTATAAATATGTTAACTTTTTTGCAGTACCCCTGTTAACCTGGAGGCCGCGGTGGTAAGATCTCGGCTTAGGCGTCTGAGGGTTCCAAATTCGAAACCCGATTCCACTGAAGATAAACCGTGTATGAGGCCTGTTGCACTTTAAATCATACGTAGTGACCAAACATCCTCCCGTTGGTGTGGCCTGGAAGTTTGGAGAGGGGCTGCCAGCTTATGTGTCGTCCTCGCCATCTGACAGCGGTTCAAAATTACGAGGTCCGTCCCAAAATAGCCCTCGTGTTGCTTCAAAAGCTTAACTTAAACGAGACATAAACTAAACTAAACACTATGTAGTTGATAAGACGTCTATTTTGGGGGTTTGGTTTTGGTTGTTAATATTACCAAAACCAAATCTACGTTAATCTGACTTACTACGCGTTTAAATGCGTACTTTTTGCATTCTCTGTAGACAAAAATTGCAGCACACGAAAAAGTTATAAGTTGATTTCAAAAAATCAATTTAAATATCAGTTGCAATTGGCAGCTCAAAAATTGAAAATGGAGCTTTTATACATTAATAGCAATCATTATGAGCGTGAAAATTATTTTAAGATTTCATATATCTAATAAATATAATCATTTTTTAAAATGAAATTGATATTTGAGAAGAGAACGATTTTTGTCATTTATAATGTACCATAGACTTTTTAATTACGTTAGTAACCGGATTATATAACAGCCTTATAGAGTAACTAAACCGATGATGGTTTTTAAATAAAGACAACAGAAAATTCTTTTAGGACTTGAAAATTATCAATAGCATACACGTCAGGCAAAATAAATTGTTTTCAATAGTTTCTCAGGCAATGCGCAGCTCAATTTTTCATTGCTCCGTTAATGAATTTTGACCATGCAATAGACATAAGTCAGTGAAAAATGTTAGTTGCACTCTTTCTTAAAATACTCTCGGTAAAAGAATATATTCTTTAAACTTCGTAGCAACACTGCAGGCATTTATCTACAACGCCAGTTTTAGTATGCTTGCTAATCTCGAACCAGTCCTGGCAGCTACTGGTGGCATCGAAATTGAAAATGCATGCAATGATACGTATTTTGTGGGGGGGGCGAATATGTAACTGTTCTTAAATTTGTCCGAAGTTGCACGAAGTGTATGGTGAAAATGCAATCGAGCTATCACAAAATAGTACTGCTAGCCCCTTTAATACCTGGACATTTTTTTGGAAAATTCGACATGATGTGGACTCTCCTAACCTAGGTGGTCATTTACCCATCACCCTACCACCTGATGCAACCTTCCCTTAAGGAACCCCTAATGTGCAAGGACAATTGAAACCCTTATTGGGCAAGGACAATTGAAACCCTTATTGGGCAAGGACAATTGAAACCCTTATTGGGCAGGACAAGTTGGAAACCATGTTGGGCAGGACAATTGAAGAGCCTTATTGGGCAGGACAATTGGAAACACCTGAAGTGAACCAAGAACCAATTGGAATCTAATAGTAGAGCGAGACAAAATTGGAACCCTAATGGGCAGGGGTGAATTGGAACCCCTAATGGGCAAGTGCAATTTGATCCCCTAATGGACCAGGACATTTTAAACCCGCAGTGGGCAAGGACAATTTTAACCCATACTGCGCTTATCTCCAAAGTGATCTCAGAACCTCACCTCCCCTCAAAAGAAACCAAACGCTTGAGACCGGATTTCGTGGATGTTAAATTGAAATTCTGTATCGCCCCGGACCGCCTCGCTCGATGTTAGATGGTTAAAGATTGCTTCTTGATTTTGAACAATAATCAATGACATTTCGTCCATCAAGGTTGCAAGATTTTCATTTTTCTTTTCTCCATATTTGAAGTACAGGGTGATTGTAATTAAAGTTAAAGTTTCAAAACGCTATAAAGAAAGAACAACTGATCAGAATGGCGTCAAATTTGTACGGAATATTATTGAAGACGGAGGAAAACTTATGGCATAAGAAAAAAAAAAATAGTTCCAAATTTTCGAAACACATGGCGCTGTAAGCGTCAGAATATGTAAATTAAAATACCTGTCATTTCCCTACAGCCTGGCCGTCCCGATCACCTGATCTTAATCCGTGTGACTTCTGGCTGTGAGGCTATCTGAAAGATGTTGTGTTCAGTACTCCGACTGCACACTTAGCTGAATTGAAGGCACGCATTGCGCAACACATTCTGAACTTGACCCTGGAGACACTGCGAAAAATGCTTTTTCTCGATTTCAACTTGTTGCAGAAAATGGTGGACAGCATATTGAACATGTTTCGCACCAGTCTCGCGAAACTTCAAAACCAATTTGATGGATGCTTTTTATGCTGTTTTTGGCCTCAGGACAATTAAAAACCGATATGATGGATGCTTTTCATGCGGTTTTTGGATTCAGGACAATTAAAAACCGATTTTTCCCATCCGTTGTGATATGACCTTGCCGTGGTGGATGAGCTTACGTAACTAACAGTATCACACATGTACAGTCATGCACACTGAACAGTATAGTCGGTTCAACGTGTAACTTACACCTTAGCCGTTATTTTACGATTCATTTGTAGTTGAACCCTTTTAAATTAGGAAGCATACAGCGCCATCTGTTGCTAAAATTTGGAATTATTTTTTCTTATGCCATACGCTTTCCTCCTTCTTCAATAATATTCCGTTCAAATTTGGCGTCATTCTGATAAGTGGTTCTTTTTTTTTATACCGTTTTGAAACTTTAAGTTTATTTATAATCACCCTGTACACCCTGATTTTATTTCAAAACCTTATTTATGCGTCTATTTTGTAATATTTGTAGAATTTTCGTAACTTTGACACTGCAACATGTCCTCGTACCTGAAATGAATTCGTACCGGTTTGAGATGGGCAATCCACCACGAAAGCTTCAAGCTCCAGCCCATTTGATACAACCTATTAGTTGTTATATTGGGTTTTTAGTTCTTGTTTAGCATTTAGACTTTCTTTACTGAGAGCTCATTATCTTATGAAAAAACTTATTTAAATATTTGATAACCTCCAGCATATTTAATCTGTTTCACCATTTCTTATCTTGTATATATATAATCACGGTTACGATAGAAAAATCTATTGTCGATCTACGAAGCAAGCCTGCAATCCTTTATACGATAAAGAACCCAAATTATAATTTCTCATGTCTTTAATCAGTATAACCGAATCAACCGTCAAATAATAGGGTCTACCGTATTGGAGCGAGGATTGCTGGCTCCCCTTTCATTCACATTTCACCACGGTTCATAAACGAGAGGTCATCGAAAAATAGACATTACGCATCGACAAAATGTAGTTAAAGTAAATTAAAATCAATTAATGTATCGTTCATTTCGACATTTTGAAATAAAAAAAATATAGAAAGAACATGCCATGTCTACTACGACCATGCGGGAAAGAATACAATTTTTATTAAAAAGGAATACAGCATACCCCTGTGTATCTAGGAACAAAGATCTGGAAAGATATTCAGCTTTATAAAAATCTATTCTGTAAAGTATTGACGAATTTTTTTTTATTCCGGCAGCTGCAGGAAGATATAAAAATATTTTATTGCGGTAAAGTCTCTTTAAGAACTCACATTATTTATTTGTTACAATCTTCTTTATCTGTTACCTCCTACTTGTATTAATTCGAAGTTGCTTATGTAAGAAATTGGATTTATTCTATTCCGGTACAGATCACCACTGCATCTACTGCAAATCTGACACTTTTTCCACGAATGCAGTGTTGCTTTAAGTCTTACATTTCATCTAGGGGCGGGGTTGTCCCAACCTTATTTTACAGCTGTACCAGTTGGTTAGACTTTTTTTAAAGAACCCCTTGATTTCATATTCCCCTAACCATTCTTACACATGAAAACATTAAAATATTTTTAAGTATTAATGAGAAGGCATGGTTATTTTTTCTGGAAATCCTATGTCTACAGCATCAGCATAAGTGCGTTTCATCAGTTGAAACTTATTGATAATACCGCTTAAATTATTTTATTAAATTTAGTGGACCCTGTTTAATAATTGAAGGAAGAATGTTTGATGCAAACTCCTGCTGGCTTCCTTGTTGGCACTCCCAGTATCGGAAAAGTAGGTCACTCTGCACTAGTGTTCCTTAGATATCGATACTATCGGAGCGAAATCGATAGTATCGGGATTTCAGAACTACCTACTGAAACAATCGATAGTATCTATAGTTTCAAAACTATTGATACCATGGATAGTATCGACAGTTTTCCCCCGGGCAATACTATCGATAGGCGCATTTTCAGTCGATTGTTTTAAACTATCGACTGGAATTGTCGATACTATCTATAGTTTCAAAACTATCGACTGAAATAATTGACTAGAACTATCAATAGTATCGATGGATTCTAAACTATCGACTGGATGAACACCTATGGATAGTATCGCCGGGCAGGGAATTTTACGCTCTTTAATTTGTCAAATCAATTGTAGTTCGAAGACTGAATAGTTATCGAGATATTCGACAAAAACTGAAAAAAGAAACCACAAAACGCGTATCGGCATTTGCTGATTGGTAGAAATTACGTATGGAAAATCTCTCGCTGTTGCAAATTTAGAAGGCCGTAATAGTATGCCATCCATCTGAAAAAAGCTCTTTCATTTAAAAAAAAAACTGTAGGGGAGACCAGGCAGGTTTATACACATTCTCAACTTTTATTTTTCTGTTTTAAGGCTTTAAAGTATTTCTTTCATTTTCATTACAATTAATTAGTTAGACTTTAAGGCATGTAGTGTATACTTTAAATACTTTTAATTATTATATTTTTGTAATTATACCATTTTCTTTACCATGATGCCAACTGTGTAAACTTGCCCCGTGACCGGAGCAAGTTTACACATTGCCTGGAACAAGTTTACTCACCATCAAAAATGATTAAATAGAAGGCTTACAATGATTAAAATACAACAAATTAAATACAAAGAAACCTAGTTTATTTCAAAAGTACATAATAGATTATAAACAATTACGGTGAATCCTAATAGTTTTCAAAATACCTCTAACAATTTATTCAAACAAAATATTTTGAATTGACATTTGTAATATAGTCCTCATGAGCCCACCTCTTACTTTCGATGTATTGTACCCACCGTTCGCCAGATATTGATTCTTCATATGGATTTAACAATAAATACACAGACAATTTTCGCCATCATCAGAATCAAATGTTTTCTGGTTTTTTTTGTTTCTTTTTACACTCAACACATCTCAACTTTTCTTTCAGAAAAAGGGTTTTTCTTATTTTTAAATTTTTTATCCACACTGTTTTTTTTCTTTTTTAGAATGTGTTCTAGTGGAGCTCACTGACTGAGATATAGTATGATGAGCTGATGCTAATTTCTTCTTTATTGAATTCTCCTTCTATATTTGTAAAGCAGTTTGAACGGGTGTATCTGTAAGAATTGATGTTTGCCTTTTTTTCCTACCTCTGTTACTTCCTTTCCTTGGATCTGCTTCTTGAAATGGCCTCACATCTTCAGGATTTGGGAATGACTTTGTAATGCCAGCAGGTGACCCTTGATGACGTCTGCTTGGCTGAATTCTTGTATTTTGTAACTACAGTTTTTTCAAAATTCAATTTCTTTGTTTTTCTGCTCATTTCAAATGTTTTGTAGTTCTATTAACAGGGCAATTTTGTTCCTCTTTGAAAGAGCGGAATAACCTGCAACTCCGAAGAAATCATCACCAGAATTTTCAAGTACCTTTCTAGATGCACTATTCCCATTTGATTCTTTTTCAGGCTGTCGAACGAAATTGGTATTTCCAACCTGCTGCTTAATATTTGACACCTCCGAATATTTTTTAAAAACATTTTGGCCATTTGAATAATATTTCCCCTATCAGTCACTCAGTTAAAATTACTCATTTCTCCAAAGTTGGTTTGAGTTCCATTATGAATAAGTGGGGAACCAACTGACCGGTGAATAAATAGGAATCTTTGATGCAGAATGAGCATCTCGAAACATTGATTAAGTGATGCAAAAGGAAATTCCGGATTTCCATTCCGACATCTACTGTTTACTCATTTTGAACGATTAATTGGCAATTTGGATGCGTGCCCAAGGTTAAGATTGACTTTAATGACATGCAATTTGGCTTGACTTTAGGATGAACAGGCCGTCCTGGATAATTCTTTTTTTCGTGTTATCAAAGTCAGAATTAAATGATGCTCTTTGATAGACATCACTGGGGACAAAAGCGATCTCTTAAAGATTATCTTGTTGCTAGGTGAAAACCCGCAAATGTCAACTCATTCTAAATAATCAGAATCTATTTTCACGACAATGCACCACGTGAGGAAATATCTTTTCTGCAACTTATGCAAGATAAGGAACTCATTATTGAATTCTGATTTCTGCAATTAGTCTTTAACTCTTAAATAGAGCGATTAGCTACGCGTGTCTAAATATGATTAATTTGGTATATGCCAATTTTACACTTCAATTCATGCATTGATGTAGTTTTCTCGTATAAACAAAGCCGAATGACAATCATTTCAATGTAACGTAGACAATTCATCATCATTTTGTAATCAAGCAATTCTTGGAGATGTAGATGAAAGTTTTGATTATGCTCTTTCTAGAATATTTTTAATAGCAGTATAAAAGCAGTTTTCGCCAATAGGTTCAAATACTTTAGAAATGAATGCAGTGCAGTTTATCTATCACACTATGATAGTATACAGTGGAGACTCGTCAGCTCAGAAACAAGCAGTGCAGCAAAATATCTATAGACATAAGTTGTAGGAAATTTTGAGCTGATTGTTTTTGGTATATAATTCTGATTTGCTAAAAATTAAAAGTTTTTGAGTTAAAAGCAGAAAAAACCGAGGAATTTTTTTGTCATGTTTTATTAGCTATAACTTAAATTCCAATAAAAATGATTGGTGGGAAATGTCAGTTTCGTAATCAGCACGCGAAAAACATAAAGAAGCAAAAAAATTACAACTCTTACATAATTGGATTTTAAAAAAAAACATACTTAACTACTGAGAAAAAGGGAATAAAAAGTCAAATGAGGAAGTCGCGCAAATCGTCAAATGGGTAAAATTCAGCTCAAATGAATGCAATTTTAAGAAGAGAAGGGGTTGCTTTTCTCCCGCTTCGCGTTAATCTTTGCGTTAATTTAGGATCCTGAGGAAGGACAAAATTTCTGCAGCTCTTGTCTGTCTCTCTCTTAATTCTGGATCGATTTTCCGTCTTCCTTTTCCATTTTCGTTGATCACTGAATTCTCAAAGAAGAAAAGTAAGCCCATTAGAATAAGAACAAAAATAAAATATTTTAAAATAATTTCGTGGGGGACTGTGGCTCTCTTGCTCTTATGGACGAGCCGCCACTGATAGTATAACATAGTTAACCCTTAAGGTATGTGCCTACCTTCGGAGCACTTTTTTTGAAAAAAAGGAAATTTTTATTCAACACTTATGTTTTCAGTTATAATGGTGTATAAAACTGTTAATTCAAATGCCATTTTAATGAACAAATTTTTTATTTTCCAAATTAGATCCATAAAGAAGCAAAAAAATTACAACTCTTACATAATTGGATTTTAAAAAAAAAAAAAACTTAGCTACTGAGAAAAAGGGAATAAAAAGTCAAAATGAGGAAGTCGCGCAAATCGTGAAATGGGTAAAATTCAGCTCAAATGAATGCAATTTTAAGAAGAGAAGGGGTTGCTTTTCTCCCGCTTCGCGTTAATCTTTGAGTTAATTTCGAATCCTGAGGAAGTGCAAACCTGTGAATCCTGAGGAAGTTTCTACAGCTGTGGTCTGTCTCTCTCTTAATTCTTGAATGATTTTTCGTCTTCATTTACATTTTTTATTCCCTTTTTCCATTTCTGTTGATCAATAAATTCT
This sequence comes from Araneus ventricosus, assembly GCA_013235015.1. Classification (NCBI taxonomy): domain Eukaryota; kingdom Metazoa; phylum Arthropoda; class Arachnida; order Araneae; family Araneidae; genus Araneus; species Araneus ventricosus. The sequence continues at coordinate 11,459 of BGPR01007771.1, forward strand.
CTAAGTGGAAAAGTAAGCCCATTAGAATAAGAACAAAAATAAAATCTTTTAAAATCATTTTGGAGGGGGAAGGGGTGCTGCAGCTATTATGGAAGAGCCGCCACTGATAGTATAACATAGTTAACCCTTAAAGGACCAGTGTTGCCTTTAGCAACATACATAATTTAGTCTCCTAAAATCTTGAGAATAAGACTGAATGCCTGTTGCTTCCAATAGGATACATACTGAAAATGTTAATAATTCAATTTACAACATATAAATTCCATCCAGAGTTCTGATAAAAAATATCAATAAATTGGTGTTTTTCACTTGAATCCGCATCTTTTTGGCTTTATTTGTACGCTGCGAATACCATATTTTATTCTACAAAAGTTGAAGGAAATCCCTTATCCGTATTATCATTTATTAAAATTCATCTATATTTGACATTACAGAATATCATCAAGTAATATTTTTCCAGTGATATCAGTGGGTGAGAAATTATATTTTAGCCATAAAACCGTACTTAAAACAAAATAGTATTTTTAAAATTATTTTACCCACGTTTAATTCAATAAAGGAAAGTCAAAAACATTTTAAAATCAGTTTTTAAGAAATAGAGCTTTTATAGGTTAAGTCATTTTAGTAAATCAACAGATGGGATCATATAAAACTGATGAAGAATAATAGATGAAAAAATGAAAGGTTACGGAATCTATTTTCTTGCCTGGCTTTAGAAATGTGAATCAAAGTTCAATAAAGTCTTCTGGCCTCTCGATATGTTTGATTTAAGAAAATAATTTCCTTCTATGGACATTTAAATGAATTTTAAGACAGTAGTGTAGTTCAGCGGCCCTTTTGTTTTTAATCTACGGTACCGCTAAAACAATAAACCAGTGGCTCTAGAGAGCCACTTCTTAAAAATTTAAATTTATTGATACTAAAGAGTTTTCAACTGGCATTATTCCATGTGATATTTCTTTTAAACACACACGAAATAAAGATCTCAAATCAACACTACTGGAAAAAGCAGGAAGCTTGAAATCATTTTGACAAGTCTGGAAGAACTTAAGCTGTTATCAATGGATCACCTTCAGAGTCAGTCGTGTCCCAAGACTTTTAGTAACAGTGAACATAAACAGCACTCTTCAAATGACGAAGATGGTGAAGTATTATCACTGTCAGAGATGAATGAAATAGAAAAATGTCTCCCAAGGCATGATGAAATGGCCGACAATCTTGACATATGTGCGAAAGATGACGTCGGAAAGATTTGTCTGGAATCTCAACAATTCAGATTTGGTGAGTCTGAACAAGAGACTTCGCAGTTAACTGAAAACAATGCAAATTTTGCAAATATGAACACTTCAAATGAAAATACGGCATCTTATTTAGCACCTGAATCCCTCTTCATTCTTCTGCAGCAAGGAAATCCTCTCGGTATTTGTGCTTCGAGTTGTCTTTTCGGTGTTCCACCGTATGTTTCTGATGACAAAGAAGAAGAATCGGTAATTACTCGACTACATCGGAAAACGTCGCCAGTGAATGTGATATAAAATCAAATATCCGCGTGCTTATATCGAAACGTTTCAGTCCACTTTATACCAGCAAAATGAAGTCCGAAGTTCCACTACTATTACGGCTAAATCGAGTGAGGAATATAGAGCGGCGAGTGATATCTGTAATAGAGATGCATTATACGATACTGACGTCTGTATGCCGGAATCAAATGAAAGTAGTGAAAAAGGAATCTTCTTATATCACACTAATATCCCTATGACAGCGGATTATACTGGCAACAGTGTCTTCTCGCGTTTACAGAGAAATGACGATGAGATTGAAATTTTAGAAAATGACGAAGAGCTACAGAATAATATCTTGACTGGAGAAATCCCTAAAGCTTCTGATACTTGGAATAGTGAGTTTTGCAACAGTGGGGAACTTCTCGTTCCTATCAATTATACATGCACTGTTATAGGCCCTTCAAGCACGAATACTGAGGTTCAGTGGCACCTAGAAGATGGACGCTTCGTTTGCCCTAGATGTGGGAAAGGCGTCGGTAAGAAACATCATCTTGTTCGTCACTATCGAACTCATACTGGGGAGAAGCCCTTTGCCTGTGATAAGTGTGAGAAAGTATTCGGTAGGAAAGATCATCTTGTTATTCACTATCGAACTCATACTGGGGAGAAGGTATTTGCCTGCGATAAGTGTGTTAAAATATTCAGTCAGTCAAATTATCTGGCCAGGCATCGCTGCACTCACACGGGAGAAAAACATTATAAATGTTCGATATGTGGGAAAGCCTTTAGGCACAGCAGTAGTCGAAATTACCATTACATGAATGTACATAATAAAAAGTAAGCTTTTTTCGGACACTTTGTAGGAGAATTTTGTAGAAATAAAATATTGCTTCCGATACTTGCTTGTAAAGCAGCCACCGAGCTTACTTGGCGACCTTCGAATTTCGCCAAGCTCTTAGGTTCAGTGTTCTGTCGAAGCTACTATGTTCCGGCTCCCGCTGCTACCGAAGCCGTAGAACGATTTTTTGAAATTAAAATAATCCGCCGGGTTCCCCTTAGCTTTATTCACAAAAACATATTTCTCAAAATCCAAATGGAATTTAAGAACAAATGCAACACATAAATACGCGATAAAAAAAGAGCACATTCTTATAGGGCTGCAAACGTTTTTGACAGAATTTTTACCATAATCTTGGCGATAAATCTCGGTGGTCGCTTTAAGGAGTCAGTACCTATTTCCATATCCCGTCATCATTTAAACATTTTAAGCGGGAATTAATTTTTACTTTAAATATCTTTTAAGGATTTTAAAGTGTGCATTTTATTAATGAATTTATTTGAAATATATTCTTTTAGTGATTGACGAAAATTAAAAAATTTCAACTGAAATGCATATTTGCGTGTTTTTGTAGTTTTAATACATTTGTAGTTTTACGCTTTTTCTTTAATTAATTTCTTTATATTTAAAAAAGTTATCAATCTTGATAATTCTTGAATGTTTGAAATTTTTGAATCGCCGTCGATTCTGAATAATTGTTTTGACGGTTTGTTATAGGAAAAGTGTAGAATCCACAGAGATCTACCTCTTTGTCGATTCTACTCTTTTCCTTTAATAAACTACTTCTATTACTTTACTCTACTCTTTTAATTTTCGTATGAAGAAATTCTATTATTATTATTATTATTATTATTATTATTATTATTATTATTATTA
>BGPR01007771.1:14684-33909 GCA_013235015.1 Araneus ventricosus
TTATTATTATTATTATTATTATTATTATTATTATTATTATTATTATTCGATTATTTATTTTCTATAATTTTATTATATTATTTATTTTCTTTAAAATTGCATTGACTATTTTTTATATGTGACTTTTTATACTGATCATTTGGAAATATTTTAAACTGATAATGCTTTTTATATTTGAAATGGTATAATACTCAATGTTGATGTTATATTCTATGATTGTTTTTAAACTGTACAGAAATTTATTCTCTTAGAATTAATTATTTTTGGATATCATGTTTAATCAATAAATATTTTATTTTTGAAATTTGATTTAAAATAGTATGCTATTTATTTTAAAAACTCTTTTCTATACCGCAAAATACGAATATAAATATTCATAAATGCCATAAAACCTTGCTGCGTTCATAATATTTTTGAGAAGTACATGTTTTGAAAAATTAAAATATCTGTGGAGAAATTCTCCCTGGAGAGTAAGTATTCGTTTTCTATTTACCATCATATAAGAATTTTTAAAATACGCAGTTAACAATGCAGCATTCATGACTCTTATAAATTATTTAAAACTTTAAAAAAATAAGTGATAATTAATAACATAGTAAAACTGTACAATTATCTCGATCTGAACACTGACAAGCCTATGTTCATGTTGGATGCGTTGAAAACCCGATTTGAACTAGTATAGTACTTTTCTGCAGTGTCCCCCGTTAACCTGGAGGCCGCGGTGGCCTAGTGGTAATATCTAAGCTTTGGGGCCGGAGGGTTCCAGGTTCGAAACCCGATTCCACTGAAGATCCGCCGTGTATGGTGCTTGTTGCACGCTAAATCATACGTAGTGGTCAAACATCCTAACGTTGGTGTGACCTGGAAGTTTGGATAGGGGATGATAGATCAGGTGTCGTCGTCGTTATACGACCGCGGTTGAAAATTACGAGGTGCGTCCCAAAATAGCCCTCGTGTTGCTTGGAAAGCTGAACTTAAACGGGACGTAAACTAAACGAAACCCTATGTACTTGATAAAACGGCTCTTCTTCGGGTTTAGCTTTGGGTGTTAATATAACCAATAAAAAACATACGTTAATCTGACTTACCACGCGTTTAAGTGCGAACATTTGGCATTCTCTGTAGATAAAAATTGCAGCAAACGAAAAGGTAAGAGTTGATTTCAAAAAATCAATTTAATTATCAGTTGTAATTTGCAGCCCAAAAATAGAAAATGGTGCTTTTATACTTGGATGGGAATCATTATAAGCGTGAAAATTATTTTAATCTTTCATATAGCTAATCAATATAATGATTTTTTAAAATAAAATTGGCATTTTAGAAGAGAAAGATTTTTGTCATTCATCATGTACCATAGACTGTAATTACATTAGTCGCCGGATTATATAAGCCTTATAGAGTAACTAAACCGATCATGGTTGTTAAATAAAGAAAACAGAAAATTCTTTCAGGACTTTAAAATAATCAATAACTATGCACGTGAGGCATAATAAATTGTTTTCAATAATTTCTCTGACAATGTTGCATCTAAATTTTTCATTGCTGCATAAATGAATTTTGACATGCAATATACGCAAGTTAGTTGCACTCTTTTTAAAAAATATTGGTAAAACATTAATTTATTTAAACTTTTTATCAACACTGCAGACATTTATCTGCAGCCCAAGTTTTAGTATGCTTGCTAATCTCGAACCACTATCGGCAGCTACTGTTGGCATCGAAATTACAAATGCATGCAATGATACAAATTTTGCGTGTGGAGGGGAATATGTAACTGTACTTAAAATTGTCAGAAGTTGCACGAATTGTATGGTAAAAATGCAATTTCGCGTCGAGCTATCGCAAAAAAGTAAAACATGTTCAAGAATGAACATACCAATGTGGATGACGTTTACTGCGAGGGAACACTATCAACTTCCACAACCGCTGAAATCGTTGCTCGAGTGAATGAACGCATTCTTGCAAACAAACGCAAAACAGTAGACGAAATCGCAAATGAACTGGATATTTCATATGGAAGTGTGCATAGGATTATTGTCGGCATTCTTACATCCGTAATCTCTAATCCGTAAAGTTTGTGTATAATCCAACATCCGTTACCCAACAATGTTTATTGGACGTTGGTGGGAATTCTTCGCTTTTGTATGGAAGCTCTGTGTACTGTTCGGCAACGGATTTCGAGACTACCACTTTTGGACAATTTTACACCGGAAAGGGGTGTCGGGCAGTGAGTCATATGAGCGCATATCCGGAGTTATTTGTTAACCACATGAGGAACCCCCTCCCAGCCTAGGCATCCGGGTAAACATTGAATGACCGGCCGCCACAATAGATTGTCAGGCACTGTGGTTCCTGCATAATAGCCCCGATTACGAGCGGCTCATGCAACAACCCCCCCCCCCGTTTTACATGGGTACGACCTATCATCAGAGTGGGCCCACAGAGCCGCACCACCATTATTGTGCCATCGGGTTGACGAGAGCCTGCTTTTATACGGCAGCCTCTCATCCGCATGTTTGTGGTGTCCCCCCGACAGGGGGAGTTATTTGTTAGATCACGCTCAATGAAATGTAAACATCACCCTTCTATTCTTCACCTCCCCTATTTTGATGAAAATAACTCCGCCCGGCGCATACGCAAAAGCGCGGAGTGTTTCCGAATACGTTGCTAAACATTACATTTGCCATTACTGTAATATTTTGATCCTGTTTGTTTTCTCAAGTAGTGCAACTAACTTTTTGAATGACCCTCGTAGCAGATCCTGAAATAATAATCCAATAAGAATAACACATTGAGCGTATTTGCATTTTCCTTTCTCTCTGAAAACATTAATTCCCAAAACTACATGATGATTCGAAAGGTTTGCAGTATGCTTTTATCCAGCAAAATGTCTTTAGTCTTAGAATATATAGAAAATTCAAGGGAATTCACTGAGCGTAGGGCTTAAAATTGGAAATAAAGCTTTATATTAAAAATAAATTTAAACACAGGAAAGCATACTCATTCCGTGCAAATTGATACGCAAGAAGACAATTTAAATATTTGGAAAGCAATCTATCGCTTTCTACTCTATTAAACTGACAGATAAATGCATTGCATGAATCAATAATATCAAAAAATGGAACAAAAGAATAATACTGGCGTATGATATACAAGGTATCCGAGAATTATTGGACACATTAAAAAAGTTTGCAAAAAAAAAATTAGGTACAGTAGCGTTCTCCCGATGTTTCGTGTTACTAATACGGATCCTAAAGTTTTTTTCACAGCATCGCTTATTCCCAGAATCAGGTGTCTGATGTATATTGTTTTAGAAAAAAATCAATCAGGGCAATTTAATCAGGTCACAAATTCAATAGTGTCATACGAACTCCAGAATTTGGTCCCTTAATCATGTGGGATCTTGTGAAAGAAAGAAGGCCACAGTGGCCTAGTGGTAAGGTCACGGCTTTGGGGCCGGAGGGTTCCAGGTTCGAAAACCGATTCCACTGAATATCCGACGTGTGTTGGGCCTTTTGTACGTTAAATCACACATAGGCGACCAAACGTCTTCCCGTTGTTGTGGTGCAACACGATTCACCCCGTCCGAGCCTATGCTACTGGGTTTAAGGCATTAAAGACCCGGAGGGAAGAGAACGCCAGCCTCACTCGCATTTATTAAAATAATTTTCTCATGCATATATAATACAACCCGCAACAGGGTGGAAATAAAATACATATAAAGCATATGTAAAAGTTTCACATTACAAGGGCTCACCCGGCCAAGGGGATAATACAAATAACAGTATATGGAATGAAACTTATTCACTTATAAAAATTTACCATGACCAGGAAGAAACAAATAATACATTCCTAATTTTAATTATGTGGGTGTGGTGCGGAAGTTTGGAGAGGCTCTGACAGCTTAGGTGTCGTATTCGTCATCAGACTGTGGTTCAAAATGGCGAGGTCCGTCCCAAATTCGTCCTCGTGTTTCTTCAAAACGTGACGTTAATAAATCTAAACTAAACTTGCGAAAGATTGTAATGTATCTGATGTCTTACAGTAATACGCAGAAACTGAATTACCGCATCGCAGCTGCTATTCATTCCATCGCTCCTCAGATACTTGCAAACACAGGAGTAAAATCGAGTATCGCTTGGACATACAATACGTAACCAAGGGATCTCACATCGATATTTATTAAATATTGTAGTTTTATAAAAAGTTAGTAAGGACATTTTGATCCTATAAATTTTATTTTATATAATTTTGTAATGCCTCTAATAATTATCGGACAGCCTGTAAAATTAAATTACTATTAACATTCTCGAAGGGTATTATGATGCAGTGCGGTACATACATCCGAAGACATTTAAAACATTCTAAAAATCGGATCTTAGTCTAGTTTACTTCAGTTACTTTTAGTTTTAGTATAAATATTTTAGTTAGTTTTAGTTTAGCTTCAGTTCAGTGTAGTTTTAGTTTAGTTACTTTTAGTTTTAGTATAAATAGTTTAGTTAGTTTTAGTTTAGCTTCAGTTCAGTGTAGTTTTAGTTTAGCTTCAGTTCAGTGTAGTTTTAGTTTAGTTACTTTTAGTTTAGTTTTAGTATAAATTGTTTTAGTTTAGTTAATTTTAGTTTAGTTAATTTTAGTTTAGTTATTTTTAGTTCAATTAGTTTCAGTTTCAGTGTAGTTTCAGTTCAGGTTCAGTTCACTATACTAGCAACACGAGGACTACTTTGGAACGGACCTCGTAAACTTCAACCGCGGTCAAATGATATTACATTACACCACCTGCATCCTCTAAAAATTAGAGCCATTTGGCTCTAATGGATGGAGGTGAATTTTATTTTTTAATGAAGGGCAAAAACAAATAACAGGTACAAAAACAAATAAAAATGAAAAACAAACATACACTTTACAGAATAACATAGAAAACAATACAAAATAGAAAAAAATACGTAGAGGGAAAAAATCATAAGTAGCCGGAAGTGTGTGTCAGACTGGGTGGATGAGTGCTCAATTATTATCCTATACAATGAGATTGTTCTCATCACATATGAAACGCATTAGGAGTCGAAGTCGGGTTCTTGATAAGTTGTTCGTTAGAATATTTTTCGACCACTATAATTTAAGTGACACTGTTGGAATGTGGAAATGGCAAAGAGAGGGTAATCCGACATTTTGTGGCATAGTGAATTGGATCTCCTTTTTCTCCGCACGAGCAGTTGTCATGTGTCCGAAGATTGAAGGTATGAAGGGAAAGGCCCGTGTCCTGTAACGAACATTATCTCTTCTCTGTTTCATCCTAATGGCTTGTTTGAGACCCTAGGCACTATATCGCGTGTACTGAGGCCAGTTTCTCCGTTATCCCAGTTGTCTTGCCAGATGCTTAGAGCAGCTGACTAAATCTGAGATTTCAGGTAAGAAAGTGGCTTAGGTAGAAGAAAAGGGTCACCTTTTGTGATGGGTTCTTTGGCTAATTGGTCTGCGCATTCGTTGCCTAAATAACCGACGTGGGCTTTGAGCCATCTCAGATGAATGTGTTTATGGGAGAGCAAAAGGGTTTGAATTTCTCGGGCCATACTATGGTGGGATTTAGGATTAAGTATGGCCATCAAACTTGACAAACTGTCTGTCCAAATTTTGATTGTTCTATAAAGGGAAGAAGATGCTTCTATTGCCATTCTAATTGCCAGGAGTTCAGCTTGGAAAACCGAATTGCGATCAGATGACAAGGACGTCACTTAAACTGGAAACCCAAATAATGCTAAAATACTGAAAAATAGCGTATAAATTTTAGGCGTATAAATAAATTATAAAAAGGGGCTTTTATATGGTGCGTATGTTGTTTTATGTTTTATGTCCTAATAAATATTTTCTTCTAGCCTTATCCTTCCTTTATGTTCATGAGTTTTCTTATGTTTATTTAAATTCCTTTTGTCCAAAGACTTCTTTCCACACGTTATGCATTCATGCGGTTTGTCACCCGTATGGGTGAGAAAATGTCTCTGCAAATGCTTCTTTCGTCTGAATGATTTTCTACAAACTTCACATTCAAATTTTTTAACTTAATAAACATCAGCGGCTTCGCTTTCAGCAAAGCGGGATCCTAGTAGCTTACCTAGCTTAGTGAATATACCGAATCAACTGAGTGTTCCAACTTCTAGATACCAACCAATATGAATTCTGCAGTTTAGAGTTTCGAATGGTTTTCAAGAAATTCGATTCGATTTGGAATTTGTCGATGTTGACCTGCTTAGATATTAGCTGAATTTCGGAGAAAGGCCCACAAATGCTTTGATCAGTGAAAAAGCTATTATTTTTTTTTATTAATGTTTGAAAATCAAACTTATAACCGATGAAAACCTCAGCATACAGCTCAAGCTGCAGCGAATCCAGAGAATCCAGAGTTGCAGTGCGATAAATAATATTGAATCCTAAATTTGTAATAACGTTTCCACAATTCGGCGATCGGTTCCGTTTAATTGTCAATATTTTAGCGTTAAAGTGCATGTAAATAACATTCATGTCGTAGGAAAAGTATTTACTCTTAATTGTGAAAATCCTGTAATTAGATGTTTAATGATTGTCGTTTTATTCTGTCAAAGCTGGCTTTAAATTTTAAGAGCTGTTTTAATAGAGAATTAGAATTGTAATGCTGATGTATTGCTTATATTTAATGTTTGTGACTAGTTTTTTTTGTATGTTAGAAAATTATACAAATTAATTGAAGTGAAGAAGAACAAATCAAATTATTTATATTTAATTTCTCAGATCACAACATTTGATTTAAAATATAGAGCAGTGTTACAGGAATCAGCGGTTAATCATGAGTACCTCACAGATTGTAAGAAAACATTTTTCGCTCACGAAGAACATTGCTGTGAACGCGATTATTGCTTACACTCCAGAATGAATGCAATGAGTTGTATCTTCCGCTTTTTCACCAAGGAACAGGAAAATGTTCAAGGAATCTTCTTTCTGCCCAGCGAAACCCGCCATCAAAAGACATCCTTTAATTCTGACTTTGGTAACGAGAACAACGTAAGGTGATCAATTTACCTCAGGGACAATTTAAATCATATTCCAATCAAGTTGATATGAGCATTGTACACGCATTTGCGGAACAATTTTATCGATCAACATTAATTAACAGGGGAGTTTGGAACATAAATCATAAATTTCCCTTTGCAGTACTTACCAAATGCCGAATCTGACTCAGAGATTCTCGTTTATACACCAACCAGCTAGTGCCATACAACTTAATTTTGAAAAACAAGGCGACATCGGAGAAATGAACAATTATTACAAGGAATCTGATAAGGCAAGTAATACTCAAGTGGATAAAATAGTAAATAAATTCTACGAATCTTCAAATACACAGCAGTTGACAAAAAATACCAGTTTCGATCGACAGTCAGAAAAGGAAAACGAATCACACGAGAGAACTTGTTTTCCTACATTTAAAAGGAGTTGTGTGAAAATGCTGCTAAGGGTGAAATCATAGTTCCAGGTCCTTTTTGCCCTCTACAGAATGATCGCAAGTGTTCTCTGTGGGGAAAATAACATAAGCGTACGGCTGATTAAAAAGATCACTGTGGTGAAACCATTCATCGGCGATGTTTGCCACAAATGTTTCACCCAAAAGGCAAATTCAAAATGCCCATATTTTCCTACATAGGAGTAAAACCTCACAAACCTTTTACCTGCAATGCTTGCCCTACAAATTTGCACACCAACGTCATATAAAGAGGCATATGCGCATCCGCGCAGGAGAAAAACCCTTCACTTCTGACATTTATGGAAAAGCATTTACAGACAAGAGTAATCTAAACAGACACGCCCTCATCCACAAAAGGGTAAAACAATTTAATTTAAACTCTGCTGGCTATTTTTCTCGGTCTAAGAGGAAGGAATTATTAATACGACAGGTGATTCATCAATCTAAATGAAGGAAGAAGTTAGAAGAAAACCTATGTTAGACAGAATACAAACAAAGACTGGGACACTTGCGACAATTTTGTAATGATATATGCATTCTATTGGCTCTCTTAGTGTTTCATTTGAAGCTAAATTTCAGCAATCCTCTAGTCCAGATAACATTTTAAAGAAGAATTTTAATCTTTTTTTTGTGATATGACGAAAATAACTGCAATTTGATTGACATTTTAAAACAGTTTTATCTATTATTCTATTATAATTTTTGGAAAATTTTCCTTAGGATTGTTAGTTGGTAAAAATACATATGGTTAAAGAAAGACAACAACACTACTTTGTATTTGAAGATAAATGAAATTCAGTGCATTGTTTTTCACATATTGTATTATATAGAATAAATAGTTTATAAGAGCAATGCTATCATTAAGATATATTTAAGTGGCATAGTTTTTTTTCCTATACTAAATTAGAGGAATAATTCTGATTTACAAAAATTACATTTCAATTTAAACTTTCTTGAACATATCAATCTAACGACTAATATCTGGTAGCAATACGCCGTGCGTTCTTTTTTAATGTAATTAGTCGGTTTAGAAATAAAAAATGAAATTGATTTACTTAATAATCGTAAAAAGCTATTGCTTTACACTAAAATCTGCATACTCTACTTAACTTTAGTTGACATTTGATTTAATCGAAAAAATATTTGCAAACATCGCACACAGAGAATAATAAATTGTCATATTTATAAGCGACTTTTCAATGATTCAAAATGGAAATAAGCATTCCACTGCTTTAATCAAGCATAGCAATCATTCTTTAAATAGTTACTTTTAAAGATATTCTGATTAAAACGAAAAAATTGATAGAAATGAAACCTTTTTCACATCACTATCTGAATATCTATTTGACCAGTCTTTTTTGAATCATAAATAGAAATGAAAGAATAACCTCTAATAATATTTGAAATATTTGCGGTATTCTAGTGAATGTAAATTTGGAATTAGTGAAGGAAATTATTGGCTAGTATCGGATGTCCATTTGGAATTAATGATGAGAATTTGTCTTTATCTCCGATTACGGAAACACCAGAATGACACTGGACAAGATTCGAATAGTTGAGATGAACCATCAATTTAGAAAATATACACAAAATACTCAAAAAAGGTTAATGGAGGGTCACTTAGGTACTACGAAGCATAATTTCAACAATAGGGAAGCTGAACAAAATCATCTAAGCAATATTCCTCCTGCTAAATATGCTAGTTATAACTTTAAGATAGACTGAAAAATTAGAAAACAGAGGACTAGAATGCACCTCGGAAACGCTTGAAAATCAATTTGCTTTTCTTTACTGAATTGATTCAAGACGCCAAGAAAATTCTATAACAATTAGAATTTTGATCCCAGGGCCATCTGAATCCATAATTGATGGTCGTGCATGTGCCCGTCCTTCGCATTTACAACACAATAATCGGGATTCCTCTTTGTGTTTGACAGAATTTCAATCCGATCGGAATATAAAACGGTACCATTTGATGAACTGCAGTCAGAAACCTTTCAATTACAAATTTTGTCTGAAAGGATTCGTTAATAAAAGAAACTTAAAAAGTCGCATGCATATCCACGCAGAAATAAAACCTTGCAATTACGATATTTGTTGAAAATCATTCACAGCAAAGAGTGCTTTAAAAACACATATTGTCAGCCATTCAGGCGAAAAACCGTTCACGTGCGATGTTTGCGGGAAAGGATTAACAAGAAGCGATAATTTAAAGTCTCATATGCGTTCCCACGCAGGTGAAAATTCATACTCATGTGAAACATCATTCATGCGAAAGGATTATTTACAAACACATGTCGGCATCCATATAGGAGACAAATCGTATGAGTGCAAGTTCTGCGGAAAGACGTTTGCGACTAAAGGCAACTTAAATAACCATTAGAAAACTCCACTAAACTAAATAAAAGATGAAATTTTACTAGGCAGAAATTGAAACCACAATTGCAATATTCAGGACATTTTCATTTCAACGAACCCCATTTCTCTCCATCATTTGTTTACTAATGAAATCTTTAGCAAATCATTTCATTTTTATCAACAGTTTAAAGAATAATCTGTTATGATACCTGACGAATATAAGTAAAACGTTTTTAAAAGTTTTTCTTACATTATATCCCTCAATTCCTTGCTCTTTCTTTTCAGTCTAAGAATTAAATCAAACGCTGTATATATTTAAAAAACTGTAATATTTTTGTCTTTCACTTAAACACGAATAGAAATTTATACGATGTTTAAATGTTAAATTTATACATGTCACCTAATGTCTTTCTTTTATATGATGAGTTTAAAAAAGATTACTTTAGTTAACCTTCCAGAGCGCGCTTCTGCACAAATTTTACGACATATCATGCATCTTATTACATAAATATATCATGTTCAACAAAAATAAATCCAGCTTTCATTTAAATTATCGGTATTTATTAGCTTAATAGTAAACAGATTTTATAAATATAAATTGTACTTAAATTTTTAAAAGAACGATATAAATATGTAATACGATGCGCAATGCAAATATCTCTTGAAAACGCGCGTCCGCCGGAGAGTTAATAAGAGGAATATCTATGTCAGTGTATGCATTTTGAAATCGGAGGTATTACTCTAATTGTAGAAAATATATTTACCTACATTTCATTGTTCATATATTTTTCTAGTTTGTAATATATATCATTGATAAATAATATATTTTTTAAATTAAAATAATCCATTTACAAAGTTAAATATCTTTCAATAATTTACTAATTTTAAGATTTTTAGGAAGCGATTGGTTTAAAATATATTCTACAGTATTTGAACCCTCTTCAGAGGCTGTCACGTGCAGTTGATGAGAATTTTGGCACCTAATAAAAATGGGTTAGAAGACACCATCATATTTACAAACTAGTTTACAAATACTCATTTTGGCAGAAAGAATTTAAATTTATATTCGACCTGCGAATTTTCTGATAAATTATTTAACATTATTTAATTGCGAATATTAAAGAAATTCTTTTTATTTGCTACCTCAATCAGAGTGCTCTATTTTGAAGGATAATCACAGTAATGAACTCCAATTTGAATGTTTTGTTTCAAGATTTCTGCTGTATTTAATAATTATGAGAAATTATGTAAACGAACATGGAGTTCTAGATATCATTTATTATATATTTGCAGTCGTTTAAATTCATGAATTTTGCTTTTTTTCATGTCCAGGAACTCTCACACTTCTTGACTTTGAGTGAAAAAGATGCAAATGTTGCTGGAAATTAGATTCATGATTATTGCTTTGATTATCCTTAATTTTCAGAAAGGTTTTTGAAATTACTGTAAAAAATGCGAATAGTTTCTTCAACTTCTTAAGAGAAAACTTGCTTAATTAAGGTATTTTTCTAGCGAATAAAGCCGTTTTAAAATGGACTAAGATTACTATTTTGATTATTTTTAATTAGCAATAGAATTTAAAGCAACTGTAATGATAATGCCACTTCTTCAAACTTCAGAACCGCACCAGTGGAAGGACGTTTGACAAACCTAGGTATGATTTAACGTGCCACAGTATAGGAACAAAGATTATGTGAGAATAAATTTTCTTTAATTAGAGCAATGCCCGTCTTATTTAAGAGAATAGAACCGATATTTCTCTAATTTGCTACAATACTCATAATACAATATATATGAAAAAAGAAGACGGTAAGTAACATTCTTACGTACAAGATTTTATTCGTCTGCATTTAAAAAATAAATGATTTTCTTTATAAAATCATTCACAGCATTTAATATAATAATCTCGAGAAAAATTCGCATAAGAATCAAGTCGAATAGAATGTAAAAATCTATAGCATTGAACTTAAATTAGTATACGGCATAAAATAATCGAATTTAAAATGTTCATACCCAGGGAAAGAATTCTAGGTGTATAAATAAATTAAAGCCAAGAAAAGAAAGGGGCTTGCCGAAATAAAATCGCCGCAAATGGAGCATATGTTGCTTCATATATGACTTTCTTCTAGCTTTATCCTTCATTTAGGTTTATGAGTTTTCTTATGTCTATTTAAGTTGGTTTTGGCCGAGAACATCCTTCCGCAGAGTTTACATTCAAATGGCTTGTCACCCGTATGGGTGAGAGCATGTCTCTTCAAATGCTCCTTTCGTCTGAATGATTTTCCACAAACTTCACATTCAAAAGGTTTGTCATCCTTATGAATAAGGTCATGGTGATTCAAATATTCCTTTCGTGTGAATGCTTTTCCACAAACTTCACATGAATAGAGTTTTTCTCCTGTGTGGATATAGGCATATGACTCTTTAAATCTCGCTTTCGTTGAAATCCTTTACTGCAAAATTCGCAGATGAATGGTTTTTCACCCGTGTGGACGTGGCCGTGTCTCTATAATGTAATCTTTTGTGTGAACGATTTGCCACAAATGCTACATCTGTACGGTTTTATTTCTTCGTGGATAAACAAATGTATTTTTAAATGGCTCTTTCGTGTAAATAATTTTTGGCAAACATTCAAATGAATTGTTTCACGCTGGTGTGCACCACAGAATGCCGTTTAACATTACCATCGGATTGAAATTCCTTCAGACTCACAGAAATGTTTCGTTCATTCAGCTGCGAGAAGGAAGGACCGGCAGGTGCATGAGCAGCATCCACATGACAATCCACAACGGTGTCAGATTTTTCCGTGCATGAAATCCCTATCATTGCAGATTCTTCCAGAGCTCTCCTAAAATTCGTATCATTTAATTCTATTTTATATTCTGTAGACGTATTAGTGCATTTATGCCGCATTAATTCAGCATTTGTTCTGATCCGACTTATTTGATCATTTATTGAACCAGTATATAAAGAAGACTCGTGCTTGTTATGAACTTTATAAATATTCCTGAGCATCAAATGCCGACTTGGATCTATCTTCCCTAACGGCGTCACCTTTCACTAGAATTCTTTGAGTATTTGGTCCATGTCTTGAGAATTGTTGATACATCTCGGACAATTGAATGTTATCTACAGTCATTTCAGTAGTGAATTCACTTCCCATGATTAATTGGTGCTTTATTCGTCCTCGTCCTTCGTTTATGATACGAGATTCATTGCTCATTTCGCTGGCCTCGTCTCCTTCGACCAGATTGCTTATGAATTTCGAATGATCGTTTTGAATTTTTGTCTGTGTTTGGATATCTTCAAATGCATCCTGTGTCGGTAATTCATACGTTTTCAAATTATTTATTGATCCACTCACCGTGGCAAAGTCTGGCGTATTATTGGACGAGTTCGGGATCCAAGGTATATTCAGATTGTCTTCATCGAGTCCCAATTGGCATACCATACTAGTTAGTCGATCCATATTCGACGGCATTTCGTTGTTGGGGAAACTAAATCTCATCGCCATATTGCAGTCATTTGTACCCTGTTCGTATGTACGAAATAGTACTGGATTGTTCAGATCACTAATGGCGCATTGTTCTACATGATTCTGCTGAGAATTCATTGCCATCAACTGATTAGTTGCTCCTCCTGTGGTGTAATCTTGACTTGAATAAGTCGGTTGATCATTTCCATAAGTCACTTGATTAGATAAATAATTTTCATCATAAAACTCTGGATTTATACTAAATAATTCTGTACCTTCCGATGCTGTTGCATTAACTTGAACACAAGGTCCTTGAGTAGATTCTTGCTTCAAACTATCCAGTTCTTCTACAACCACTTGAGCTGTAGCGTTTGCATTCTCAACACCCGGTATCCACCGGCCATTCAAGCAGTAATGTCCTATTAAAGAGTTGTAAGTCGTAAAACAATCGAAACATGCCACCTCAGCCATTCTTTTGGTGCGGCTTTCTTGCAACTCGCTTCTAGCTTTAAAAAGAATTAAAATATATGTTGTATAGAGGCTTTATTATCGTTTTCTATTCACTTCACTTCTTTACATAACCTTTAAGTTAAATTCCTGAATATCCGCACATCATAATTTGATACAGAGTTATGAATGATATTTTTGTGAATAATTTACTAAATATCTTTCGAGGGTAATATTAAAATTCAAACTTCTGAGAAATATAGTATTTTATAAACCACTGAATTAAGAGCACCATCAAATCCACTGATAAAACTGGGTGTAACACCTGAACAACGCCACCTTCTGTGGGAGCCACCTGCTCTGGGAAGAAAACGGATTTTTCTTTTAAACAATATATTATTAACTTCCACATAAATAATAATTATTTTATATAAACATTAATTAAAGATTAGTCAATCCTTCAATAAATGCTGGCATGTATAGACGGCGCTCCTCTCTGCGAGTCGCATCGTGCTTGGCGGCTACAAACAGCGTTCGTCACTGCAGGTTGCTTAGATGGCATTAGAAGCAAAATGGTTAAGAAAATAGGGTTAATTATGATAAATCCTACCTTTTCTACAAAGTGGCCAAGCAAAGTCGGGTTAGGTTAGATTAACGTCCCATTTTGACCCAACACGAGGGTTATTTAGGAACGGACCTCGTAATTTTGATCCACTGTGAGATGACGAGGACGACACATGAGCTGGCACCCCCTCTCCAAAATTCCGCGCCACATCAAAGAGAGGACGTTTGGCCACTACGTATGATTTAACGTGCAACAGACCCCATACACCGAGGATCTTCAGTGGAATCTCTTTTCGAACCTGCAACCCTCCGGTCCCGAGGTTGAGACCTTACCACTAGGCCACCGCGGTCCTCCGACAAAGTATGGAAGTTAATTCCTGCTCAGTAATTGTAGGGAATTGTGTATTAAAATTTGAAAGACATTTTTAGGATTTTTGTATTATTTTGAAAATGTTATACCTACTAGTTAATAAAGTGTACGTATTTGACAGACACGAAGACAATATTGCTGTTGGACGAAAAGTAATATAAAACAGTTCTGAGAAACTTTTCGAAACACAGGAAAAAAATTTTCTTTTGCAAAATTTAGTGAATTTAAATATCTTTCTTCGAATATTATAAACCAATGATCTTTTGTTTTCGGAACTGGTTGATAAGATCATCAACACTTATATATTCAAAGAAAAATAAGTCTTGTTAGGTCTTCCATCTGAGGATCTGTCTCTAATATCTCTCATGTATCCTGGGTGCATTGCGGTGGTATATAAAATGCACAGAACAAAGAATCAATCTCTTCTGTTAAACTAAGTCTTGTTGAGACGAAAATGTTTGTACTTGGAGAAAATACCTTTGCCGTACTTCTTTGATTTTAATTTTAAATTATCGAACAATTTTGATTTCCTAGACTTATAACTGGATTAAGAAAATTTCATAATTATAATATAAATTTTTGTTTAATATCCATGTAACATTTTCGCTTTTACGGAGAACTTATTTGTATATGTTTAAAATCAGTGTACTTCAAAATGGGGCATCCCTTTGTTCATTATAAGAAGATTAATCAAGAATTCTTTCAATAATGATTTTAAATATCTTTGTGGTTTGCTGCCTACAGATTTTTTGTTTGTGTACTTTATGTTCTTTTTGTGTCATGCACACTGTATTTTGAGATTTTCTGTAGAGTGCATATTGTTTAATAAATAAAAAAGTACAGGAATGAGACATTAAATTGAAAACAGAGGTATTTAGAATAAAAAATATACATAATTAATTACCCTTTATATAGTAAATAACACATACAACTAATAAGTGTATTAAAATTTCTAATCAATTATGAAAATATATCATAAATTTAATTGAAAATAGTTTTGATAGTTGTATAAAATTCTCAAATTCTTCTGAAAAATGCTCTAACGAACAGTCATTGGATTGGGGTTGTGGTCAGAATCAATATGGAATCTTCGATCATTGAACAGTGAAAGAAAATAAATTTATTAGCGAGAAGCATCATACTCAACCCATTATATGGAAAGACTCTTTTTTTAGAAAAGAAAATTACATTGATAAGATAACATGAATGAAATATGAAAGAAAACTCTATTTCTGTAAATTTTTAATTAAACTGATTAATTAAATTTAATTAGAACAAATGATCTTCTCGATTAGAAAAAAAATGTTTTTATTGGATTTGTATCTTTTATAGCAATCAGCTCAACATTCAAATGCAACAATCAAAACTAAAAAGCGAATTATTAAGGTGAAAATAAAACCAATACTAGCGTCTCCCCCCCCCATAAAGAGAAAATGCTTCTTTTTGTACAACTACTGGATCAGAATGCAGTACAAGCGATTTTGTTCTTCACAATTATGATTAAATTATACAGTAAAGAAAAACTAACTAATTTCTTCAAACACCTTTCCCTTTTTCTCAAGAAACTAATGCAAATTCTAAGTGCATTTAAAAAATTAAATATCTTAAGAATAAAAATTGAATGTATATAAAAGTTCAAAGTCTATTCAAAATTCAATAAACATTCAGAATTTTCAAAATAACGGTTGAAATCTTTTCTTTTTCTGTCAATGCGTCTTGTGCTCCTTTCGGCCCAAATATATTGATTACATTGAGGAATCTGCAGGTCGTCTTCGAATGACAACTGACACCAGATAACAAAACGTGTCCCAGTTACACGCAGTTTTTCAGAAATTTTTACTTCAAAATAATATCGAAAAATCATTCCTAATTAAAAAAAACAGTAATATTTTGAGTAATGAATCATGATTTGAAGTCGCAATGCTTCATTCATGAAGCTTTATTACGGAGCTTAGCAGAGAAATGTAAACAGCCTGAATAAAATCGAACCGCCTGAAAAGTCATAATATATAGGACACAAATATATTGGTTGTAAGAAAGAAGATTTTTTTATTTATTAAAGGATTTAGAAAAAAGAAAATTGAGAGGAATGCCTGGTTTCCACGTGAAGATAGTAAATTATGTTGTCACATATACCGCATCCCTTAAATAGGCAACTTGTGATAAAATACAAACTTCGGATACTTTTCATCACTACTGCCACAAATATGCAAAATTCTTATTGATATTATATTAATTGTTCCAAAACATGTGGACATCTATTCTAAACAATATGAAAAGTGAGCAATTTTTTTCCTGATTCAATAAAACAAAGGATTATTTTGAAATTAAAATCGCTCTGTGAATAGTTAAATTATTGTTAGATCATCAATAACTATTCATTTACGAAGGAAACAAATATCTTCAATGATAGTTCCGAATAATGTAAATTCGATTTGCTTGTTTATTAACTTTTTTAATAAGTAAAATAAAATTGTTGTTGTGAATTAAAAGATCTTCCTGTTTTGAAATAATTTTTGTTCATATTTAGTAAAAAGTAAAAGTGTAAAACTGAAGCAAAGAAATAAAGGAAAACATCTAAAATATTGTTTTAATCTCTTTAAATATATATTATTTGATAATTCTGAAACAATAAGCTATTTACGATAATTTCATTAAATAAATAATTCATTAAATAAAAGGTTCATTTGTTTTAAAATTGAAGATCAAATAGTATTGTGTGAAACAAATGAAATGTCGATAAGAAATATTTTACAGATCAGTAATTATGCTTTTCATTATATTCCCTGTGAAGACTAGTGACAACCGAAGCTCCATTGTCGGGAACAAGAAAGTACCTGCTCTCTCCGCGAAAACTATGCATTTTTGTTCTCTTGTTTCGACATGTATACTGATAACAAAGGACAAGTGAGAGTTGATGCTGTACAGGACAGACCGCTACACGTAAAGCTACGAAATTTGGCAAAAATGAATATTTGAGGACGGAAATGTGTGCCTGGGTGAAATTTTTTTTCGAAACATTATTCATAATTTTACTTAATTAAAAGTTGAGTAAAATCTTTGATTCTTTCGGCCACGACATTCGAATATATTATACCAAAAATAAATTTTTACTTCACCTTAAAATTAGAAAAAATCCGTTGTAATGATAACATTCTAATTGTAAGGTGACCAACTTTAGCTCAAACATTAGATCCAACAAAAGAAGGACACAAATAAATTGAAGCTAAAAAATATCGTAAATAAAAGAAACATTTAATTCATTGGAACAATAATAAAGAATACGCAATAATATGAAAAATGTATAATAAAAACATTAAAAGCATAATTTATTTTGCACTTTTTGAGGAAGGACAGAACTTACAAAAGAAGGACGGTTGATCACCTTAGCAACTGTCCTCCGATTTCACTAATTATAACCCATTTGTAAAATTATTTTGATGCATAATTTGCAACAATAATTTTCATTATTGCAAATAATTTCAAACGGTTTCAGAGTTTATTCAAATATATGACTGCGACTCAATTAACATATTATGTAAATTAGGAAATATATCCGGTGAGAATATGGTTGTTAATCTATTAACGGCATGTTTTAATAGTCATTTTTGACTGTTATTATTTATTTTGTTGCGGGAGGAGGCTTAATTTAGAACTCAGCCTTTCTATTTCCAATGAATGAATCGGCGCAAAAATTGGTCGTAAATGCTAAAAAGACTTCTCCGATTGAGAAAGAAAACATTAATCAATCGGGCTATATCTATAATTGGGCTGTGTTTCTGTACGAATTAAAAGTGTTTAAGCCTTTTTTTCCTTTTTCTTTTAGAGAGTTTCCGTCACAGATTAAAAATTCTTTCGTTTCAATTTATTTCCATTCCGACCGCGAAATCGCAAGTTTTATTGCTAAAACATGTTTCGTTATAATGAAAAAGTAGATTTCCGCATCTTTTGGCCTTTCATATTCAAAACAAATATGCTTCCGATAGAAAAAAAATTACACGATTATTATTTTGAAAAATCATTTTTAAAAAAGTGGAAATGAATTTATTTCTTCAACGGTTTATAAACTTAAACAATCTATTTAAGAGCTTCTCTTGTAGGTAAATCAAAAAGTTAAGTTTGTTTACTCAAGTAACATTAAATTTCAATCATTCGTAACGTGTTCAGATGGGAAGATGGATTCCTCAGCAAGCATGTGCTCTAGAAATTTCTTTACTCATAAACGACCGTTTGACCCATGACAGATAAAACAAGTATCAGACTTAATTACACGTCCATTATTTCATAGAGTCACCTCTTAAACATGAAATCTTCGGTTTGTAAGCGGAACTCTGCCACGAATCCAGACCAAACAATTACAAGGAAAAGCTATCCAATGCGAAAAAAAATGTCATTCTTTAGAGTTATAATTCTCAATCTTAGTTCTCACAATTGGTTATGAACAATCACATCTCGCTAATAGGTTAAAAATAAAGTGCCTAAAATGAATATTCGGTTATCTTCCTTCTGCTATGAAACACAAATC
>BGPR01007771.1:36006-56190 GCA_013235015.1 Araneus ventricosus
ATCGGGCTATATTTACAATTGGGCTCTGTTTCTGTACGAATTTAAAGAGTTTCAGTCTTTTTTTTCCCTTTTTCTTTTTGAGAGAGTTTCCGTCTCAGGATTAAAAATACTTACGTTTCAATTTATTTCGATTCTGACCGCGAAATCGCATGTTTTATTGCTAAAACATGTTTCGTTATAATGAAAAAGTAGATTTCCGCATCTTTCTGCCTTTCATATTCAAAACAAATATGCTTCCGATAGGAAAAAACTTAAACGATTATTATTTTGAAAAATCATTTTTAAAAAAGTGGAAATGAATTTACTTGGTCCACGGTTTATAAACTTAAGCAATCTATTTAAGAGCTTCTCTTGTAGGTAAATCAAAAAGTTAAGTTTGTTTACTGAAGTAACATTAAATTTCAATCATTCGTAACGTGCTCAGATGGCAAGATGCATTCTTCAGCCAGCATGTGCTCTCGAAATTTCTTTACTCATAAACGGCCGTTTGACCCATGACAGATAAAACAAGTATCAGACTTAATTACACGTCCATTATTTCATAGAGTCACCTCTTAAACATGAAATCTTCGGTTTGTAAGCTGAAACTCTGCCACGAATCCAGACCAAAGAATTACAAGGAAAAGCTATCCAATGCGAAAAAAATGTCATCCTTTACAGTTATAATTCTCAATCTTAGTTCTCACAATTGGTTATGAACAATCACATCTCGCTAATCGGTTAAAAATAAAGTGTCTAAAATGAATATTCGGTTATCTTCCTTCTGCTATGAAACACAAATCGTGCCATATTGCAGCTTACTCGAAAGAAGGAAAACGAGAATACTCTCGCCCCTAATCTTCTCCGTCTCCCTCTAGATCCCTTGCAGTACCTTCCGAGGCGCATAACCTTATAAGGAAAACTTTTCGCCACAGTGTTCCCTGAACTCGAAGCTATGAATACGGGTAACTGAAAGGAAGTTGCTATATGATGTAAGTATACGAGAAAGTCAAGGAAGTCTAAAATGAATATTCGGTTATCTTCCTTCTACTACGAAACACAAATCGTGCCATATTACACCTCACTCGAAAGAAGGGAGAAGGAAATACTCACGCCCCTGATCTTTCCCGTCTCCCTTTCCACCTCTTGCAGTA
Source organism: Araneus ventricosus (assembly GCA_013235015.1). Lineage (NCBI taxonomy): Eukaryota > Metazoa > Arthropoda > Arachnida > Araneae > Araneidae > Araneus > Araneus ventricosus. The sequence continues at coordinate 37,140 of BGPR01007771.1, forward strand.
CCTTCCGAGGCGCATAACGTTATAAGGAGTATGCCCTCAAATCGAAGACATGAAGGTCCCCATAAGGAGAACTGAAAAGAAGTTGCTATATGGTGTAAGTATACGAGAATGTCGAGGGGAGGAAAACTCGCTGCTTTTCTAAATATCTAAGATTGCATAGTTCCGGTTATTTTATGTTAGATTAACGTCACGTTTTGAAGCAACACGAGGGCCATTTAGGGACCAATCTCGTAATTTTGAACCGTGGTCAGATGACAATGACGAAACCTGAGCTTGCACACCCCTCTAAAAAAATCGGGTTTCGAGCCTGCCACACCGAGGTCGAGACATTATCACCTAGGCCACCACGGCCTTGCATAGTTTCGGAATTGCAGTACTGTGCGTTCCGGTCTTGTCTTCAATTTTTTCCGCTATTTCGGATAAGGAGTGACATTTCAGTATAAATTTTAATATTATACAATTGGGAACCCTGTGTGTATTTTACCCTATCAAGCGTTTTGTATAAACATTTCACTCCAGTTTAATCTGTTGAGAATTAAATTTACTGCGTAAGAGGAAAAGAATATAATATGAGCTAAATTTTCAAAAGGTGGAAAACTTAAATCTTGCTCCTGAAGAAATTTTAAATTCTCTTACAAGTGTTTGCAATCGTTTTTATAAGAAAAATTGTTACACCGCTGTAATAGTATCGTTTAATTTCAACATGACAACGTTCAAACTAATACATAAGGCAATTTTTAAGCTAACATTCATCCTGTAAATTGCTTGTTTTAAAATTGCTACTCACAGGATGCAACGGCGGATGCAATCAAGCCAGACGAAAGTAAGAGAAACGAATCAAGCTTAAATTATAGATATGCTAAGCTGTCCATAATAGGAGATTTTACTCGATAGTATTACCGTGAAGTTTTAAAAAAATTGTACAGTTTGCGCTGCATCCTGAGGTTCTAGGTACAAAAAATGAAGCACAAGTTAACTCATGATTTCTTGTTTTAACGAATCACTTATCACAGACGTTCGTGAACTTTACTATTCGACGTTCAGGTTTCTAAGAGATGTTAATAGTGCTCTTAATTCAATGCTTTTTAATCAGTGTAAATTTCGTAAGAAATTTAGTATTTAATGCCATTATCAAAATATATTTATTTAATCAGTCAATTTCGTATTATTCATAACTCTGTCGACCTTATTCACCATCCATTACACCATGGTCAGCGGTTAAAAGGGAATTTACACGAACAAGCGAATGCTGACCGAATCGATTGGCTGGATGTATTCCCTAACCGGCGAGTTGGCGAGAAACTTGTTTGGCTCGAAGGCTAAGGGAAATTTTAAAAATCGCCAACAACAGATTAATTGAGGTACCATTCCAAAATAGCAACCAATTAGAGTATAACATTTTGCGACGCATTTTGTTCAGCTTTCACATTATTATAGCAGAACCATCATTTAACCGCTGATTATGGTTTAACCATGGATGGTGAAAAAGGCCATGTATCAGATTATCATGTTTCTTTATTTTAAATCAATCTTCTTTTCACTGAACTCTATACAATTATTTCCATGTTTTAATTTCTTCCTTCCCGCAATATAATTTTTGCTTTAATTGCTTTTATTGGAGGACACAACGAGAATACCCGAATTAGCATTCAGAAACAGAGCAATTAAGACGCATGCGTCGTTAATCTAGCAAGCCAGGGCAAAAAAACAAAAACGAATGTTTGATTGATTCGAGTCCCACCACGTTCCTTCCAATAGATACTAAAAATTGCATTCTAAATAGTTTCAGCACATGCGTTGTGTCTAATTGGAAGTCGAATATCCATGACTTTAATTCTTACCTTTTATTTGGTAAAAATCTTTGAGTAATCACTTTTTATGTAAATAAATTAAATCGACATCAATTAGTTTAAATATCTCTTAAACGCTTTAAGAAAAATTTCAATCTAGAAAACCAGTTATCGTCTGTTATACTAATTTTAAAACTTAATTAACTGAAATCATATGAAATATTTAAAAAAATAATAATTAAACGAAGGAAAGCTCCAGAATTTCACAAAGGAAGCAACTTAAGCCATTAAAAGTGAAGAATTAATACAGAAAATCGAAAGAAGAATAATGATAAACTTTTAATATCTATTGATTGTTTAGGCGCGCGTGTACACCTGTCCCCATGCGTCTTTGCATTATCTTATTTCAGGCGGACTTTCAATTGGAACTTGAATGGGTACTGCGATATTTTTCCTTAGCATTTCATGGGCAAGCAATCAAAACTTGACCCCAAAATAGCAAATGGAATTTAAAATTCTCCTTGAAAACTAATGGGGTAAGCCTGCACCCCATGCATCTGAAAGATGGGAATGGGCTGTATTGGGATAGAACTCAGCATTCAGAATCGAGGTTATCCTTTCACACTCAAAACTTCTGCACCATAATAGTGGCGAACTTTGATGGATATGTCTAAAAATCCAGATTTCCTATGGTTTGGGTTCTCGGATAATAGACTCTTTTGTTAGGAAGTAGAAATTGAGAAAAAAAAGTTAAAAGCAACCTATAACGAGGTATATTTCTTTTAATCTAATCTGAAAGAAACTATTATCCTTTCAACCAAAATTCTCAATCATAACCCTGATAGTTAAATATTTATAATACTTACATAAGTCAGGATGGCCATTGAAAGAGTCGTGGATTCTAGATCCTCTAAAGATCAGCAGTAGGCAAGAACCAGAGCATGTTATAATGTTGTGATTAAAAGTTCTTCTTTGGTTTCGTGTGAAAACATTGAGATATTGGGGTCTATTCTGGTACCCCCGATTGGGTTGGGTTCCGTTGTTAACATGCGGAACCCGACTCAACTCCCAACCCAACCGGGGGTACCAGAATAGACACCATTGTATAGCAACATATTCGGAAACCTTTCGCGGCTTTGTGCATTCGCCAGTCGGAGTTATTTTCATCAAAATAAGGGGAAAGTAAAGAGTGGAAGGGTGAGGTTTGCATTTTACTGAACATAATCTAAAAAAGAACTCCGGAAATGCGCTCATATAACGCATTGTCTGACACTCCTTTCCGGTGTAAAATCGTCCAAAAAGTGGTAGTTTTGGAATCCGTGGCTAAACAGTAAGTAGCTAAGGTGCGACTCTCGGCAACGGAACAACGGACAAAATTTCGAAGTACTTTTGAATGATCAAAACAATTTTTAGGCAACAAAAACACTTTATACTGTTCACAATTAACGAAACAGTTTTCTACTTATTACAGATATGAATGTCTGTAACTTCAAACGTTCCTAATTATTACAAGTATGTTACAAATAAGATATGTTATTTATTCACACAGAGATATAAAATTATAAGATAAAACAGAGAGCGATAATTTATCTACAGAAAGAATTATGATTAGCAAAATATTGTGAAGTCGTAATAGTAAGGTTTATTTCTGAAAAATTTTCGAAATCAATCACCATGATTTGTCGAATCAAGATACCGCGTCACTGTTAATGCATATAAGTTAATGTGGTAACCTAATATAAATGTAGATATAAAAATCAGATTCGAAATAAAATCTATATTAAAGAATATTTTGAAGTTAAAGATTATGTAAGGAAGTGAAGTGAACTGTATTAAAGAAAAGTTAAGAAGACCTTGCTGCATCAGATAATTTTATTTTTGTACAGCTAGTAGCGAATTGTAGGAAAGTCGCACCAAAAGAATGGCTGAGTTGGTTTGTTTGGATTGTTTTACTACTTACGAATCTTTAGTAGGACATTACTGCTTCAATGGCTGGTGGATACCGGGAGTTGCGAGTAGAAGCACTATAGTTCAAGCGGTTGCAGCAGAACCGGATAGTTTGAAGCAAGAATCAACTCATGGTACTTGTGTTCAAATTAATGAAACAGCATCTGTTGGTACCGAATTAGTTAATATAAATCCAGAGTCTTCTAATGAAAATTATTTATATAATCAAGTGACTTATGCAGAAGACCAACCAAATTATTCAAGTCAAGATTACACCACAGGAGGTGCAAATAATCAGTTGATGGCAATGAATTCTGAGCAGAATAATGTCGAAGAATGTGCCATCAGTGGTCTGAACAATCTAGCACTATTTTGTAGAAACGAACTGGGTGCAAATGACTGCAACATGGAGATGAGACAAAGCAGCGAAATATCATCGAAATTCGATCGACTGACTAGTATGGTACGCCAATTTGGACTCGATGGAGACAATCTGAATATACCTTCCATCCCGATCTCTTCCAATAATAAGCCAGACATCCCGGTAAGTGGAGCAATAAACTGCATGCCAACGTATAATTTTCCGACGCTGGATGTATTTGAAGATGTCCAATTGGAACCACAAATTCAAAACCATACTTCGAAATTAATTAACAATCTGGTAGAAAGAAGACATAACTATGAGACCAATAGTGTAAGCAATGACGATCCTGTGATAAACGAAAATTGCTGTGGAATAAACCATGAATTAATCATGGGAAATAAATCCGATAGTGAAATAGGAGAAGACCACATTCCATCGTCCGAGATGTATCACCAGTTATCAAAATATGGAAAAAGTACCCAAAGAATTTTAATTAGAGGTGACTTGGAAAGAATGATAAATAATTTCGCCGTAACGGAAGCAGAACCAAATCGGCATGAAGTGCTGAGTAATATTCCTACACATGGGTCTCCTGTACATACTGGTTCAATAAATGATCAAATAGGACTTAACAGAACAAATACTGTAATGATTCACCATAAATGCACTAATGCGTCCACAGAAGGTAAAATAGGATTAAATGACATAGATGTTATTAGAGGTACAAAAGAATCTGCAACTACAAGGATTTCATGCACGGAAAAATCTGACTCCTTTGAGAATTGTCCTGTGGAATGCTGCTCAAGCAAAGGCCAGTCCTTCCTTCTCGCATTTCAATGAGAGCTACACTTCTGTGCGTTTGAAAGAATTTCAATCGATTGCTAATGTTAAATTTCATTCTGTGCAACGTAATAGCCATTTGAAAATGGCTTCGATTATCCACAAAGGAATGAAACAGTATAAATGTGATGTTTGTAAGAAAACGTTCAGACTAAGTGAGCATTTGCAGAGGCATGTACTCACCCATACCGGTGACAAAACGCATGAATGCAAACTTTGCGGAAAGAAGTTCTCTTACAAAAGATGCTTAATTAGACATGCGGAAACTCATGAAGTAATAAAACAGAATAAATGTGATGTTTGTAGTAAAACGTTCAGACGAAAGGACACTTTGCAGAGGCATGCACTCACCCATACGGGTGAGAAACAATTTCAATGTGAAGTTTGTGGAAAATCATTCAGGCAAAAGGAGCATTTACAGAAACATATACGCATACATACTGTTAACAAACTGCATAAATGCAAAATCTGTGGGAAAAAGTTCTTGGACAAAAGTAACTTACATAGTCATAGCAAAACTCATGAACCTAAATGAAAGATAACTCTAGATGAAAATATTTATTGGCGCATGCATGAAACTACATTTGTTCCTTTCGCGGCGATTTATTTCTACAAGTCCCTTTCATTTTATTTGTACTCTTAAAATTCATACCCTATTTATTTATATTTTGAATAATATTGTTATGCTATGTGGCAAATATAAGTACAATGTTAGATATTTTTATATTCTATTCGACTCAATTCTTTGACGTATTGTTCTCAAGATTATTGCTTTTAAATGATGTAAATACTTTACTAATGACAATCATTTATTTTTAAATGTAGATGAATAAAAACGTGTACGTAAGAAAGTTACTTCTTGCTGTCTTTATTTTATATGGATTAAAAGTTTGATTTAAATAAGAGAAATATCGATGGTATTCTCTGAAATATTGCAGGAATTGCTCTAATCGAATGAAATATGCTTTAAATCATAGTTCCTGTAATCATGCATTATTTATATCTGACTTATACATTTATATTTTTCAACGAATATTTTTTTGAAAGTCAATAAAATCATATCACTACGTAATTGTAACGATCTCAGCAACCGTTGCTGTAATCCTGATTCTATAATACTGCATCTATCCGTAACTGGAATTTAATATAAGTGAAAATTTTGGCTCTTTGAAAATAACCCTCAAAAGACATGAAAATGTTTGGCAGTAACGCTTGAATAATCATGGAGATAGTCGGCGTTTAACTTTTATCCTCGAACAATAAGTTATCCTTTTAAAAAGTTATTATACTGCAAATTGCGATATAAAGTAAAGAAACTTAAAGCTCTTTCGAATCACTAGATTAAACTCATACGGAGCCATCTAATTTTAAAGAGAAACTAAGGATTGAGCTCAGAATTGTGGGTGTGGAAGTTTCCAGATTTGAGAATTGCAATTCGATATTACCTTAGTCATGAGAAATTACAGGAATAGAATAGAGAATAAACGAAATATATTTTAGACACCACAATGGGAAGAAAATTGCATGTTTTTTTATTTCTACACATTTATATAGTTTTTTGTATATTTATTAGCTGTTTAAATTCACGAGTTTTATACAATTTATGTCCAGGAGCCCTCAGGCACACTTCCTACTTTTGATTGCAAAATTATGCAAACGGTAGCTTTAAATTTAATCGGTAATTGTATTTTGGATTATTTATATTTTGAAGATGAAATGTAAACATACTGTTATGGCAGTTGAGAATAAGAGAAATGTTGTCTTGATCTTGTTGGAGTTTAACGAAACGCTCTCGTAACAAAAGTATTAGATCGGGTTGATCCATTATGTCAAAGATATAAAATCTAATAGTTACGCCATAGCAAATATTGTTTTTGTCCTAAACAAAGTCACATATTACAGTGTCAATTTGTCTTATTTTATTATTGTCCATTAGTATTTTCTTTTTCTGTGTCTGGGAAGAAAAATCAGAATACAACAAGATTCAGTACAGAACAATATAATCAATTCTAAAATGAATTTTGTGACTACTCATTTTCAGATCTAAACTGCCGGATTGATCATTCCTAATCGTTTTAAAATTGGTATAAAAATTACCGTAATCTTTTATCAGATTTCACATAAAACCTTTGTGTCCGGATTTTTCAGGTATTTGTGTTAAGGAATTCACTATAAAGTGAGAAAACAGATCTTGTTACATATTATATTTAGTTTTTTGACCCATTTCACCTAGAAAGGTACCACTGAATCAAATTGACTCATCCTCCATCAAAAAATGCGATTCTTCTACTGCTCGTAAACAAGTATTCCCCTTCTAGCTGTGCTATCTACAGATCTTGAAACGTTGGAGCATCAAATTCCGAACGTCTAGGATCTACCGTTTTCAGCTCAGAAGATAAGTTTTAAAACTCAATGTGTCAAATTGACTCACGTTAGCAATATAGAACGTAGAGTGTAGTCAATTTGACTGACGTTAGCAATAGAGAACGTAGAGTGTAGTCACTTTTTGACTCTACGTTACCATCTAGCGCTATGTGAATGAAGTTAGTTTCGACTTCTTGATTCCATTCTTTATCCTACAATTCTTTGATATCATTTATAATATTTCGTGTTTGCTTTTTCAAAATTCTTTTTACAAGATTATTAATATAGATATTATAGAAAATGTTTACTTTCTCTCAGAGAAAATGATGAAAATAAACGATACGAGATCTTTACTATAAGAAGAATTATTTGAAGGTTCTGATGAATAGGTTGACATTCCTGATTCAAGACTATGGTGTAGTTGAATTTTCCTTTTGACTATTTTGTGTGCAGTTGAGTTTTTCCCAAAACATATTTATAGAAACTTACATATTTTATATTCGATACCCTTTTTTAAATCAAAGCTTTACATTTTGAAAGGCAAACTTTTTTTGAATTACATTTTAAGAATGTATTAATAAATTTCATCCACTCTCCTGTGATGCTATTTTAAGATTTTTTATTTCTCAGTATTAGTTATGCAATCTTTAGTTTTTAACACGTTCGCTGGCATGAATCGCGCCTGACATTGTGACCTTCTGTCTAATTAGACAAACCATTCTCTCTATCTCCTAATTAAAGTAAAGAAGAGGTAATCAAATTAGATAAATAGTCTGAATCACAGGGGTGAGTGCTTGATTGGCAACGAACGTATTAATGTTTTTCAAGGTTACTTTCTGCCTACAGAAACAAGAAAATGAGTACGATTTTGTGTTTATACTAAATGAAGAATAAAAATTTGGTATTTAGTCATACCTATATTCTATATTTGCTTTTATTTTTATTTTAAATGTATATTTTAAACTATATTTTATTTCAAAATTGTTTTCGTTTATATTTTAAAAACAAATTATATACTTATTTTAGACTTGCATATATTTATGCATTTGTTTTAAATAAAATCCGTATATTACAGTCGCTTTTGCTCTAAAACCTCTTATCCTTCCGTTTATAATTATATACATTTAAATATTATACCTACTCTTATTTTAAATTTAGGATTTGCATTTGCTTATATTTCTTTAGTATCCAGCTACCCATTATTGTTTTAACCTGATATTTTATAACCTGATATTTTATAACCTGATAAAGTGGGGGGGTTCTATTCTGGCACCCCGGCTGGGTTGGGGTTAGGTTGGGTTTCCCGCACGTTAACAACGGAACCTATTCAACTCCCAACCCAGAATAGACCCCTAATTCTTTGAGCTTTTTTTGTTTTTAAACTTAAAAAAAATCGCAATATTTAATATATACTCAAATTAGCTTGTGAAGACGTGATTTATGCTCTACACATTTGTAGTTTAAAAAGTTAAAAACTTTTTCACTTATGTGTTTATAAAATGCGCCAGTGCTTAAAAATTGATTTATCGGCAGTTGGTTAGTTGAACCGGACGGATGGGGATAGGGGCGTGTTTCACCGCTGAAGACTTTTAATCCACAGGCGAGTTGCACCCGAGGGAAACCTGCCGGCGAGTTAAACCGCAGACAAAATAGTCTTCTTTTTTAAATAGCATTTTTAAAAAAATAGTTTTAGTTATAATACAGAAAATAAGTACAATTTAAATTGGCACAATTTTTCCTTCACTCTTCTTCCAGGCTTATGACTGGCAGGAGTGTATAGCTCCTGGCTGTTTAAAAATTTATCGGGTCTTGTTTCCCTTGTGTTATAGCAGGTTATATGTCCTTCGTCCTTTGACAAGTTTCGATGTCACACCCAAGCAGTGGAACAAGGTGTGATGATGGTAACCGAGACATCACAAAAAATCTTCTGTTCCAAATCCAGAGATGGTTTCGTAAGAACTACACTTATTTCAAGATCTTCAAAGCTAGGTTTTTTCAAGGAAATCTTATTTCCAAAGTACTAAAAGTAACTGAAGGCAAGTAAAGGACTATATTTGATTACAAATTGAAATTTTACACAATCGGAAACATCTTTTTCTTTCAATTGAAATTTGTCAATTTTTTGTAAAAAGATGCGGTTTTTGAGTGCAATTCGCTATTAACAAATTGTAAAATGTATTATTTTTTACATTTATTTATCTTTCCTACACTTTGTTCTACTTAACTTTACCTATAACTACTTGTTATGGAAGATATTTAATTTTTTTGCCAGTTATTAGAAAAATTATGGAAATTGTATATTTTCGAAAAGTTTAGGGTCGATGCGCTACCGCCAGATGTAAGCAAGGGAAAAAAGGTTATTTTGCATTTTACTTATCTACCCTAGAGGCAAGTTTTCCGCACTATAGCGCTTCGAAGATGATGATGGCCAAATGATTGCCATAATCGACTCGGATAGTCTTATTTCAGTACGTGAGATGATAGAATGACTCCAAGTTCATTTATCAACCATCAACAAGCATTTACAGAAGGCGGTATTTTTGAAAAGCTCGATATTTGAGCTCCACATTTATAGAAAGAACTTCAATGAACACAGTCTGTCAAATCTGCGATATACATCCCGAACGTGTTGAAATAACGATTCATTTTATAAACTAACACAAAATGGCGAAAAAATGAATTATCTGCCATAAGATCAACTGAAAAGATCTTGGTGATGAACCAGCAAAAATAAGATCGAAAGCTGATATTCTTCAAAGAAACATTCAATTGGTTTGTTGGAATTACAAAGGTGTTGCGTATTTATAGTTGCTTCCAATGCGTGGATTCATTAATTTTTATACATACTGATTTTGCATTTTTATATTAACAGATTTTTATTTAGTTTGGCGCAGCATGGTCAAATTTATAGCTCTTGCGCCAAAAAACCAAACTAAAACTCCAATGTGTAGAAATAAAAACTAGTAAAATTATATTAAGGAATCAGAGAAAAAAATTCTGAATTGGCAAATCGTTTAGGAATCATGTTTCTCCATGACAACAGCAGATCGTACACATATTTAGCGATTCGTGAAACAATTATTGGAATTCCTTTGAGGCGTGGTTACATCCATCATAAAGCCCGGACTTAGCACCATCAAATTATCATTTCTCTTTGTTTTATACAGTACTTTATGAATGCCAGAGTGACAATGACGATTATACATCGAGATAGCACTTGGTTAATTTTTTTTAATGTTAGGGACCAGGAATTGCATAAATGTATGATAACGATGACTAGTTGTTATCTAACAAAATCAGAAGTATACTATAATTAAAAATACAATATTTGATTTATTTTTAAAAATTAGTGTTTCTTTCATAGGGGAAAAAACGCAATTATCTTTGCGCCAATCCAATAATACAGACTACTCAACCTAGTTTTTTTTTTCAAAAACCGAAACCAGAATCTATTAGTAATACAGTTGACAATTTAAGTCATCTAATGGTTCTCCAGTTGGTGGGGCGTGGTGCAAAGAATAAAAAACGTAGAGGGAAGAGCGAAATAACGGCTTTCAAATGTTAAGTGTGCCGTCCTCAAATTCAGAATCTCAGCTGTTATATGTAGAACCACACATTTTCACAAATTTAAGCGCCATTTTTTTTTACTTTTATTCTATCAAACTTTATAAATGGCGCTTAGAGTTGCGAAAAATATAGTTCCTCGCTTGACAGCTAAGCTTCTGTATGGAAGACAACACTCTGAACATTTCTAAAGTTACTCAGTACACTGAAAATTTCTAAAGTAAATAAAGTTACTCATAATTATAAAATGCTTTTAATTGTTCCTAAGCGTTTTACCTTTGATATATACCTATAGAATTTATCATTTGTTTGGCGCAGATTAGTCAAATACGGCTCTCTTGCGCCATTAAATAATAAACCAACCATCCGTTACTCTCATCAGTGTTTTATCTTAAGTAGCTCATCACTCCACCAACTGCAGAATGATTGCGATATATGCTCAAGCTACTGGGTGATTTGCCCTCTGTTAGGATGAGGCAGAGTAGATAAAGAACGGGTGAAGCTCGTTTCGTTTTCAGATTTTATCTTAAGCACAGTTAAAGCAAAAATATTTTTTAGATCTCAAATTCACACCAGAATACAAAGTATGTATGAAAGAAGGAATGGAATCTTTTTTCTGCACTAGATCACTTCATTATCTTCTTTGTTTATTTGCATACGATACGGATCCCCAGTTTTTGTTCCTTTTATTCAAAATTTAGTGGCTTTAGCGTCCTTTTGTTTCTTCTATGCTTTGACTTGCTCCATTTGCAATTTATGAGGACTACTTTTGGTGATAACTGTTTTCTGAGTTTTCCCTTTAGTTTAAGATAATAATTACGTTGATAACTTTACAACTTAGGTAATTGTTTGTTGGTCAGCCTAGACAACTCTTGGACAATATCAAAAAATTCCCCTAACCTTAGATTTCAATTATTGAAATTAATTTATTATAAGAAGGTTTAGCCAAATAAATTACCTAACTGAAGATATAATAGCGTAAAAAATTGTCTTGTGGATGTACGTGAATGCAATTCAATAATTAGGATTTAAAAAATAAAGCTTTTTATTTAACAAATATTCTAAGAAAAGAAACATTGCATAAGTATTAAAACAGGACTTGTAAAAATCCACAACAGAGATTACCGATAAATATCAACTCAGCACTCGAAAGTTTCTTACAGCTCACCAGCTTGCTTGCTGATCAAAATCCAACTAACTCTTCTTGGCTTGAGAGCTTGTTTTACATTTTCAACAGGAAGTGACTTCATTACGTAGGAAGTGACGTAATCTCCAGAAAGTTCATGAAGCCGGTAGAAATAGGTTGAAAATTCAAGGTCCTTCTAGAAAATTCCTTTTGTCGCCAACTTCGATGCCAAGTCGCCAATATCGCCAAATTTATCGCCAAGTCCCCAAGTTTGTCGCCAAGATTAGCATGTCAGGGAAACAACTTTATAGCTTTGTAACAATAGCATATATTCATATTTACTTTAAAACACCGTACTGGATTTCTTCCTTTTGTTAAAATGATTAATTGATGAAATCTAAATCTAAACACTTGCTCTGTGACCATAACCATGTTGCACTTCCTCTTGAAAATGATTTCATACACCACATTTGCATCGTTGAAACAAAATTTGCCTAATTTACGTCTCAAATATTTCATAGAGTTAAAGTCATGATATCGGTTACCTCTTGGTGCCTGTCCAAATTCGATCACTCTCCATATATTCTCCCTTTTGTTAAATTTGACACATCAATTAGAAAAGGGGGTGGAGGGGACATTTAGGATTTTCTTTAGTTGGCTTTTTCGACAAGACTATTGAAATCTACTTCTTCCAATGCTTTACAGTTGGAAGAACGAAAGTCTTTTTAGTATGACATAAATCTGTCCATAAAATTTGAGTAGGATTGTTTTACAAAATGCTACTTTATTTTCCTCAATAGATCCGTAATGGTCTTTTTGGCTGTCACCGAGTACATGAGCAAATTTTAAACCATTTCCATCAAATGTTGGACTATTCCGCAAAATTTGACTCAGCCATAACTTCCATTGCGGATTATTCCTCCAAAATAATAAAGTTTGAATCCATTCGAATACATTTGTTTTCTTTTCTAAAGAAGAATATTTCCTTCGATACCTGCCTATTTCTGACTTCATCGAAATGGTGCAAACGGTTAACTCTTTAATCCCGAGGCGACTTTTTTTCTCCCATCACTTTTAATACCGGTATTTTTTGGGAAAAAGCGACATGAATTGGACTCTCCTTATATAGGTGGTCAGTTACCCATCATCCCACCCCCTGCTATAACCTTCCCTTAAGGCGCACGGATATGGGCAAGGAGATTTGGAACCTCTAATGGGCAAGGATAATTGGATCGCCTAGCGGGCTTGTCTCCAAAGTGATCTCAGAACATCCCCTCAAAAGAAACCAAACATCCGAGATCGGCTTTTGTGGATGTTAAGGCGAAATTTCTAGACTGTCTCGCTCGATGTGAGAGGGTTACAGAATGATTCCTGATTTTGACCAATAATCAGTGGCATTTCGTCCATTAGGGTTGCAAGATTTTCTTTTCTCCGCATTTGAAGTATATCCTGATTTTATTTCATAACTTTATTTATTCGTCTATTTTGTAAAATTTGTTGAATTTTCGTAACTTGGACACTAAAATATGTCCTCTTACCTGAAATGAATTCGTACCGGTTTGAGATAGACAATCCGCCACAAAGGCACCAAGCTCCCGCCGATTTGATATGACCTATTAGTTTTTATATTTGGTTAGGTTAGGTTATATTGACGTCCCCTTTTTGAAGCATCACGAGGGCTATTTAGGGACGGACCTCGTAATTCTGAACCGCGGTCGGACAATGAGGACGACACCTGGGCTGGCGCCCCTTCTCCAAGCTCCCGTGCCAGTCCAGCGGGAGGACGGTTGGCCACTACGTATGATTTAGCGTGCAGCATTCCCCATACATGGCGGATCTTCAGTGGAATCGGGTTTCGAGCCTGGGATTCTCCGGTCGCGAGGTTGAGACCTTACCACTAGACCACCGCCGCCCGCTGATTTATTTGTATATAAATTCATTGTTGTGTTTCATTCATTAAGTGTTTCTTGGAAGGTTGTGGAATCATTCATAGCGTCTGTAGGGTATGTCTGTCTACCTTTTGCAAGAACTGATTGTTTGATTGCAGCTGAATAGCTAGTTCCACCTGTGGGTGTTTGAGCTTCGACTATATATATATATATTTTGCTTCGGGATATTTGCTTGTTTTTTTAAGACTGAGATTACTTCTTTTTCAAAATTTCCAGGATGGACAAGAGCGGGAATGGGAGGCATGGTTTCCTTTTCAATTCGAGCACTTTTCCTGTGCTGTATATTGTAGACTGTCGTGATTATTTTCACCACACCGGGCACAAGTAAGAGTACCGCAGCATGCAACTTTTGAATGCCCAAGCGATGCACCACTTGAGGGAACTCTTTTTCCGCAACTTAAGCACGTTAAGAAGCTGATTATTGAATTCTGATTTCTACAATTAGCATTTAACTCTAAAATTGAACGATTAGATATCCGAGTCTAAATATGAATCATGTGATGTTTGTCAATTCTTCAACTCCATTCATGGATTGATGTAATTTACTCATATATACTAAACCGAATGACAATCATTTCAATATAATGTAGACAAGTCATCATCATTTTGTAATCAACCAATTCTTGGTGATGGAGATGAAAGTTTCGATTATGCAAAACAGCAATCACTAATCTCTTCCTAGAATATTTTTAATATCAATATAAAAGCATTTTCGCCAATAGGTTCAAGTACTTTAGAAACGGATGCAATGCTGTTTATATATCACACAATGATAGCATACATTGGCGACTCGTCAGCTCAGAAACAAGCAGTTCTGTAAATGTTCCACAGACCTATGTTGTAGGAAATTTTGAGCTGATAATTTTTGGCATCTAATTATGATATACTAAAATTTTTTTGCTTTTGGGTTATAAGCTAAAAACCTGGGTGGAAATTTTTTTCCATGTTTTTTTGGATATAACTAAAATTCCAAGAAAAATTATTGGTGAAACGTCAGATTCGTAATCACCACTCGAAAAAACATAAAGAAGCGAAAAATTACAACTCCTCTATAATTAGATTTCAGAAAAAACCTACTTAACTACTGAGAAAAAGCGAAAAAAAGCCAAATGAAGAAGTCGCGCTAATCGTGAACTGGGAAAAATTGAGCTCAAATGAATGCAATTTTAAGCAGAGAAAGGGTTGCTTTTCTTCCCCTTCGCGTTAATCATGCGTTAATTTCGGATCCTGAGGAAGAGCAAAAATTTCTGAAGCTCTAGTCTGTCTCCTCTCTTAATTCTTGGTTGATTTTCCGTCTTCCGTTTACATTTTTTATTACTTTTTTGCCATTTTCGTTGGTAACTGAATTCTCTAAGTTGAAAATTAAACCAATTAGAATAGAAACAAAAATGCAATATTTTAAAATAATTTTGGGGGCACTGCAGCTCTTATGGACGACCCGCTACTGAAAATATAACATAGTTATCCTCTAAATGACTGCTGTTGCCTTTAAGCAACATACCCAATTTAGTCTTCTAAAATCTTGAGAATAAGACCTGATGCCTGTTGTTGCCTGTTAATGAAAATGTTATTAAATCAATTTACAACATATAGATTCCAGCCAGAGAGCTGATAAGAAAATAATTAGCGTTTTTCACTTGAGGCTACATACTTTTAGATTTGTCTGTACGCTTGAGAATACTATATTTTATTCTACAAAGTTGCAGGAAATTCGTTGCCCGTTTTACTATATATTATAATTCATCTATGTTTGACATTATAGAATTTTATCAAGGAAATATTTTTCCGAAATAAATTACAGTGTTGTCAGTTGGTAACAAACTAATTATTGGCCATAAACCATACTTAAAACTAAACAGGACTTTTAAAATAATTTTTCCATGCTTTATTCAAGAAATGAAAGTCAAACACCAGTTAAAAAAAATCATTTTAATCGGGCTTTTACGGTTTAAATACTAAATTAGTAAAGGTGATAGTGTGAGTCATTTTTATGGCACAAGGGCCAGGATTGGCCAGCTGCGCCAAACAACAAAAGGGAGGGGTAAAACTCGAAATGAGATCCGACACTAGGGTCCCTCGGGGTCTTGAATACCGAAACACCTGAAGAATGTGTACCCCCGAGGAGCTAACATAATAAGGAATAAGCACGCAGACCCCTGAAAGTCACGGAAACCCTCTTATAAGGCTAAAAGTTTAGATTTCGTCGCTTAGCAAGCAAAACTTCCTATCTCAATTTTCAGAAATTTAAAGAGGAAGATTCAAACGAATTTTTCACAACAATAATGAGTATTTCTAAATTGTTTTCACGTCTGACTGGAACATGTCGTCTCATGTTCATAGTAGATCTTAAAATAATTCAGAATTATTCGCTATTGGTTACGAATAATTGATTCGAATCTTCCTCTTTGAAATTTCAAAAAAATGAGATATTTAGTGTTGCTTGCTAAGAGAAGATTTTTATGAATAAATGAAGGACTACAACTTTCGATTTCGAGGTTCGATGTGTTGTAATTTCAGGCTTTTTTTAGCGATTCTTAATTTTATTTTTACACATTGTTTGAATAAAATAAATAGCATTAACTGTGATATTAATTGTACCAATTGTGGCCATGTAGGCAGATGACGGGTACGGTTCCTTCTTTCACGTTAAAAAAATTGCTTGGAAATTTTTGTGCAAGAAATCTGGATGAAATGATGACACCATATGTGCCAAAAAGAGCGAAGGCTTTAGAAAAGGCATGAAAAATTTAAAAGTATTAATCTAGTTAAATACAACGGAAGAATTAAATTTAATTTTTGAATGTGAAAATATTGATTTTAACTTCAATTCATTATGAAGATATGGAAGAGATTTTGGCAAATTTGAAAGGGATAGCTTTATAATGGAGCTTTATATGAAGATAATCATAATATCACGTTTGCAGCTGCCTCAAGCTTACCTCGTCACCTGTTTTTAACCCTCAAAGCAGCATATTCCATTTTACCTCTAAAATCTTGAGAATGAGACTGAAACTCTAATGCATGTTGTTGCCAAGAGGATACACGCTGAAATTTATATTAAATCAATTTACAACATACAGATGGCAGCCTGAGTGCTGATAAAAAATAAAATTAAATTTATGTTTTCCACTTGAGGCTGCATCTTTTTTGTTTTGTTTGTAAGCTTGAGAAGATCTGATTTTATTCTACAATTTTGAAGGGAATTTTGAATATTATAAATTAAAATTCATCTCTGTTCAATATTATAGAATTATATCTAGGAAATATTTTCTGAAATAAAGACCAATGTAGTCAGCTGGCAACGAACTGTTTTTTAGCCATAAACAATATTTAAAACAAAATAGAATTTTTCAAAGTATTTTCCCATGTTTTATTCAAGAAATGAAAGTCGAAAACATTTTAAAATCAATTTTTAAAAAAAATCAGGATTTTACAGGTTAAATCATTTTAGAAGATTATTAGATGATACAAAATAAAACAGATTAATATTAATAGATAAAAAATTAAAGCAAACAGGTTATGAAATCTCTTTCCCTGCCTGACCTTAGAAAAGTGAAATCAAACTTCGATAAAATCTTCGGACCATCCAATCTGTTTGAATTAACAAAACTAATTTCCTTCTATAGACATTTAAAAGAATTGTAAGACAATAGTGATGTTAAGTCTCCCTTTTGCTTTAACTCTATGGTACCGCTAAAACAACAAATCATTGGCTCTAGAGCGCCGCTTTTGAAACATTTAAATTTATTGATACTACGGAGTTTTCAACCGGCATTATTCCATATAATATTTCTATTAAACACACACACGAAATAAAGCTCTCTAATCAACACTAATGGAGTTTTTACAAAGTATTCCTCTCATTCGTTCTATTTAAACTTTCCATAGATTAGTATACCTTTTATCTTGCTTAAAGGATAAATAGAGATAAAGCAGCTAGTTCAGCGAGCATACATCTCAAAATACATCTACCACTACTACTACTACTACAACTCAACACTACTGAAAAAGCAGGAAGTTTGAATTCATTTCGACAAGTCTGAAAGAACTTAAGCTGTTATCAATGGATCACTTTCAGAGTCAGTCGTGTCCCAAGACTTTTAGTAACAGTGAAAATAAAAATCCCTCTTCAAATGAAGAAGATGGTGAAGTATTCTCAATGTCAGAATTGAATGAATTAGAAAGATTTCTCGAAAGACTTGATGAAATACCCGACAATCTTGACTTATGCTCGAACGATGACTCTGGAAACATTTGTCTGGAATCTCAGCAATACATATTTGGTGAATCTGAACAAGGACATCGCAGTTAACTGAAAACAATGCAACTGTGTCAAATATGAACACTTCAAATGAAAATGCAGCATCTAATTTAGCACCTGACTCCCGCTTCATTCTTCTGCAGCAAGGGAATCCTCTCGGCATTTGGCCTTCGAGTTGTCTTTTCGATGTTCCACCGTATGTTTCTGATGACAAAGAAGAGGAAATCGGAAATTACTCGACTACATCGGAAAGCGTCGTCAGTGAATGTGGTATCTTAAAATCAAATATCTATGGTTATACCGAAACGTTTCAGCCCACTTTACACGAGCAAAATGAAGTCCGAAGCTCCACTTGTATTACTTCTAAATCAAGTGAGGATAATAGAACGGCGAGAGATGTCAGTAAGAGAGATAAATTTTACAAAACTGACGTCTGTATACCGAAATCGTATGAAAGTAGTGAAAAAGGAACCTTCTTATATCATACTAATAACCATATGACAGCGGACTATACTGGCAACTGTGGCTTTTCGTGTGGACAGAGAGATGTCGATAAGGTTGGCGTTTTAAAAAATGGGGAAGAACAACAGAATGTCTTGCCTGGAGAAGTCTCTACAGATTCTGATAATAGGAGCAGTGAGTTTTGCAACAGTGGGGAACTTCTCGTTCCTGTTAATAATAAATGCACTGTTATAAGCCCTTCAAGCACGAATGCTGAGGTTCAGTGGCACCTAGATGATGGACGCTTCGTTTGCTCTAGATGTAGGAAAGGCTTCGGCAAGAAACATCATCTTGTTCGTCACTATCGAACTCATACTGGGGAGAAGCCCTTTGCCTGTGATAAGT
>BGPR01007771.1:56200-68728 GCA_013235015.1 Araneus ventricosus
GAACTCATACTGGGGAGAAGCCCTTTGCCTGTGATAAGTGTGAGAAAACATTCGGTAAGTCAAATGATCTGGTCAGGCACCGCCGATCTCACACGGGAGAAAAATTTTATAAATGTTCGTTATGTGGGAAAGCCTTTACGTGCAGCAGTAGTCGAAATTACCATTACAGGAATGTACATAATAAAAAGTAAACTTTTTTCGGACACTTTGTAGGACAATTTTGTAGAAATAAAATACTGCTTCCATTACTTGATTGTTAAAGCGGCCACCGAGCTTACTTGGCGACCTTTGGATTTCGTCAATCTCGTAAGTTCAGTGTTCTAGCGAAGCTAATATGTTCCGGCTCCCGCGGCAAGCGAAGCCGTAAAACGATTTTTAAAAAATTAAAATAATCCGACCTGTTCCCCTTATCTTTATTCACAAAAAAAAACCACTCAAAAACCAATTCGAATTTAAGAACAAATGCAACACATTAATATGAGATAAAATAGAGAACTTTTTAACAGGGCTACAAACGTTTTTGGCACGACATTTACGACCATCTTCGCGAAATATCTCGGTAGCTTGTCGATTCGAGCTCGGTGGCCGCTTTAACCAGAAAGTTCCCATTTCATGCCCCGTCATCATTTAAATATATTAAGCGGGAAATAATTCTTATTTTAAATATCTTTTAAGGATTTGAAAGTGTGCATTTTATTAATAAAGTGAATTGAAAAATATTCTTTTAATTATTGATGAAAATTAAATTGTAACTGAAATGCATATTTCCGTGTTTTTTCAGTTTTAATACATATGTAGTTTTACGCTTTTTCTTAAATTAATTTCTTTATATTTCAAAAAGTTATCAATTTTGATAATTCTTGAATTTTTGAAATTTTTGAATCGTCCTCGATTTTGAGTAATTGTTTTGACAGTTTGTTATAGGAAAATAGTAGAATGGACAGAGATCTATTTCTATGTCGATTTTACACTTTTCCTTTAATAAACTACTGCTGTTTCTTGATTCTACTCTTTTAATTTTCGTATAAAGAGATCTATTTCACACGAAAACTATTTATTTTCTTTAAAATTGCATTGACTATTTTTTATATGCGACTCAGAAGATTAATCTTTTGGAAATATTTTAATCCGAAAATGCTGTTTGTATTTGAAATAGTATAATACTCAATGTTGATGTGATATTATGTAGTTGTTTTTAAACTGTGTGTACCGAATTTATATTCTCTTGGAATTATTTTTGTATATCATGTTTTAATCAATAAATATTTTATTTTTTAAATTTGATTCACCAATAGCATGCTATTTAGTTTAAAATTTGTGTTTTTTCTGTAACACAAAATACGAATATCAATTTCTTGAATGCTACAAAACCTTGTTCCGCTCATAATATTTCTGAGAAACAAACGTTTTGAAAAATTAAAATATCGGTGGAAAAATTCTTCTTGGAAGTAAGTATTCATTTCTATTTATCATCATATAATAATTTCTATAGTAATTCTTAGTTAACAATTAAGCGTATGCATCTTATACAAATTATTTATAAAGTTCAAAAATCAATGAAAATAATATTACAGCAAAACTGTGCAATTATCTAGATCTGACACTGACCAAGCCCATGTGTGGATGTGTTCAAAAAACGATTTGAACTATTATAGATATGTTAACTTTTTTTTGGTACCTAGTAACGAGCGGTGGTAAGATCTCGGAGGCTCTGAGGGTTCCAAATTCAACCCGATTCCACTGAAGATAACCGTGTATGAGGCCTTTGTTGCACTTAAATCATAGTAGTGGCAAACACCTCCCGTTGTGACTTGGATGTTTGGAAGGTTGCCAACTCATGTGTCGTCCTCGCCATCTGACCGGTTCAAAATTCGAGGTCCGTCCCAAAATAGCCCTCGTGTTGCTTCAAAAGCTGATCTGAAATGGGACCTAAACTAAACTTAACCCTATGTACTTTAAAACGGCTATTTTGGGTTTGGTTTTGGTTTATTAATAAAATGCAAACCTACGTTAATCTGACTTACAGGCGTTTAAGCACGTACTTTTGGCATTCTCTATATAATAAAAATTGCATAGCAACGAAAAAGTTATATAGTTGATTTCAAAAAAATAACTAGTTATCAGTTGCAATTTGCAGCTCAAAAAATTGAAAATGGAGCTTTTATACATTAATAGCAATCCGTATAGGCGACGAAAATTATTTTAAGATTTCATATATCTAATAAATATAATCATTTTTTAAAATGAAATTGATATTTGAGAAGAGAACGATTTTTGTCATTTATAATGTACCATAGACTTTTTAATTACGTTAGTAACTGGATTATAACAGCCTTATAGAGTAACTGAACAGATCATGGTTTTTAAATAAAGAGAAGAGAAAATTTTTTCAGGACTTTAAAATTATCAATAGCTACGCACGTGAGGCATAATAAATTGTTTTCAATAATTCCTCAGACAATGCGCAGCTAAATTTTTCATTGCTGCATAAATGAATTTTGACCATTCAATATACATTAGTCAGACAAAAAAAAAGTTAGTTGCACTCTTTCTTAAAATACTCTTGATAAAAGAATATATTATTTAAAATTTGTACGAACACTGCAGATATTTATCTGCAGCGCCAGTTTTAGTATGCTTGCTAATCTCGAACCAGTCTCGGCAGCTACTGGTGGCATCCAAATTGCAAATGCATGCAATGATACGTATTTTATGTGTATAGAGGGGGAAATATGTAACTGTACTTAAATTTGTCAGAAGTTGCACGAATTGTACTATGAAAATGCAATTTCGAGTGGAGTTATCGCAAAAAAGTGAAACATGTTCAACAATGAACATTAGGGTGGATCGAAAAATCAAAGTTTGGATAAAATAATCGGCATAGGGTGCAAAAGTTGTCTTTTAAGTGTACTAGCATATAAGCAAAATTTTTTCAACTTTGTTTAATATCTTCCGGTGCCCCAAAACGCTTAAATATTTGCAAAAAAACATTTTTATGCAAATTTCGAATTAAAAATTAAAAATGTGTTAAAGAAACGATTTTACAAGGAGAAACGTAGAGGAGAGGGCGAAGGAATGATAAAAAATACCAACAAAAATTGGAAAATTATCGTACTGAAAAAAGATCGTGTCTGTTCGATATCACATTTTGTAAGTGTACAAATTTCGATAAATGTAAATTTCAAGAAGACATGAACATTTCACTTGCTAAGTGATTGTTTATAAAAGATCGAATATTAGAAAGGAAAATGGTTATTGGAGAAGTGGAAGTAATTGCTAATGAAGAAAAGAGAAAAGGAAAAAAGAAAACAGATGGAAGACAAAAGAATAAAACGTAAAATGGTTAAAAATGATGCTCCTCATGCTCAATCAAAGGAGCTGCTTGAGCTCAACACTATGTCTTCGTCCTTGTATACAGATACGGATGTAATTACCTTGGAATATCAATCATAAAATCGTTTAGATTTCCTTACCTTAGCAATGGAATGTGATCGATACGGAGTTTCAGAGAGAACAGCTACTTTATTTGCCAGTGCTGTTCTACAAGACATTGGAATTGTACACGAAAGCGAGGCTTCGCATGTGGTAGATCGCAATAAAATTCGTAGACAGCGTAAAAAGCTTTAAAATGCAGTTGCAAAGTCTACTAAGTTAACAGTGTCTTTGTCTCTTTTAACCGGATTATATTTCGATGGGAGGAAAGAAAACACAAAAGTGCTAATTAAGAAGGACACAAGGTACTACCCAAAGACCACGAAAGAGGAGCATTACACTCTTGTAAACGAACCTACCTGTGTATATCGGACATGTTACTGCTGCAACAGGAGGAGCTAAAGCCATAAAAGAA
Source organism: Araneus ventricosus (assembly GCA_013235015.1). Taxonomy (NCBI): domain Eukaryota; kingdom Metazoa; phylum Arthropoda; class Arachnida; order Araneae; family Araneidae; genus Araneus; species Araneus ventricosus. The sequence continues at coordinate 60,048 of BGPR01007771.1, forward strand.
GCAATACTCAATTTTTTGGAACACATAATATGCGATTAAATGGGCTAACAGTAATTGGATGCGATGGAACAAATGTTAATACTTGGCACAAGGGAGGTATTATTCGCTTGATGGAACTTGCCTCAATAGACCATTACAATAGTGAATTTGTTTGCTTCAAACAAATGAGTTATCCCTCCGTCATCTACTAAATTCTTCGGATGGGCAACAGCTGGTCCTAAAGAATTTTGTCGACCACTTCGTAAAGCAATCAAAACCTACGAACTACCTCCTTTTTCTTCAATAAATGTGGAGAATATGCCACATAATATAAATAGAATGGTTCTCAGCAATGATCAGCAATATCTATATGATATTTGCCTAGCGATATCACGTGGTGAATGTTATTCTGACCTGGCATTAAGAAAGCCTGGTCCAGTTGTTCACTCAAGGTGGCTAACAATTGCAGGTAGAATTTTAAGGTTGTATGTGGTCACAGAAAAACTATCTGACAATCTTATTATTCTTGCAACATATATTATGAAGGTATATGCAACCTGTATGGTTCCATGTCAAGACAAATCCCTCCATAACAGAAGGAGCGCTGCATATTTGGAGACTTATTTCATTTTTTAGATATTTGGAACCCAATTTAAGAAATATAGTACACACTTTTATTAAACGAAATAGCTTCTTTTGTCATCCAGAAAATTTGATATTGTCAATTCTCACAAATAACAGAGAGAATATAAGGTCTTTAGCACTACGAAAACTAATTTGTGCTAGATATGAAAACAGAGGATTATCAGAATAAGAATTTTTCAAGTACCAAAAATAGATTTTAAAGCAAAGGATCTTCTTGCACTTATTAACTGGCAACGAGTTGGACATTTGAACCACCTCTTTTGATGAATGTGCCACTTAAATAAACAGAGAACATGGTAAAAGTTAGACAGAGGAATGGTCAAAATATCCATGCCATACCCAAGCTGTAGAAAGGTGTTTTCTCATAGTGTTTGAAGCGTCGGAAAGTGTATATGGAGAAGAGAAGAGACACGGCTTCATATTGAATAGGATACAATCAAGAAGTCTTATCAAGCATTATAATACAAAAAGGATTACATCCTTTAGAAATAAGTAAATCTTCAAATTAATAGAATTAAAAAATCTATGATTAAGTTAACTTTTTATAAGTTATGTGATTTATTGCTTTGACTATTAAATTTATACTTCATGTATTATTATAAAATTATAATTATTTATAAGTTTACACTTTAATACTTGAATAAGCTGCCAATTTTTCAAATATTTTTCATTAATTCACAATTTTTAATAGATATTTGTAAAAATGTCAATTTTTATCTTTTTGGGGGGCTTTTAGGCCACCAGAAGATATGAATTAACTTTAATAATAATAAAAAAACTCAAATTAATATACCCAAAACAAAACTTTCTTACCCGGCGCTAAAGGAAATTTTGAAAATATTATTTTATAATTTTCCCCAAAAAATGTCATTTTTAACTATTTTTGGAGCTCTTGGGGCACTGGAAGATATGAATGGATTTAAATAAAAAAATATATGTAAACTAATATACCTAAGACACAACTTTTGCACCCATGCCAAAAAAAATTTCAGAACAAAACAAAAAAAATTGTAAATTTTCATAAAAAATTCAATTTTTAACTATTTTTGAGGCGCTTGGGGCACCGGAAGATATGAATGAATTTCAATAAAAAAAATTATATAAACTAATATACTTAAGACACAATTTTCCCGCCCCATGCCAAAAAGAATTTCAAAAAAAAAATTTTTTTCCTATACTTTTCGATCCACCCTAATACACAATCCACCACAAAATCATCAGGCTCCCGCCGATTAGATATGACCTATTAGTTGTTATATTTCGATAGATTAGGTTAGGTTATATTAACGTCCACATTTTGAAGAAATACGACGGCTATTTAGAGAACGAACTCGAAATTTTGAACCGCGGTAAGATGGCGAGGGTGACACCTGAGCTGGCACCCCTTCCTTAAAATTCCGCGCCACACCAACGGGAGGACGTTCGGCCACTACGTGTGATTTAATGTGCAACAGGCCGCGCACACGTCGGATATTCAGTGGAATCGGGTTTCGAACCATGGGGCCCTCCGGTCCCGAGGTCTCGACTTTACCACTAGGCCACCGTGGCCCGTTGTTATATTTGGTTTTTATTTCTTGTTTAGCATTTATACTTCCTTTACTCAGCGCTCATTTTCTTATGCAAAAACTTCTTTAACTATTTGTTAAACTAAAACCTATTTTATCTGTTTGACCATTTTTTTTTATCTCGAAACCACGGTTACGATGTAAAAATCTATTGACGATGCACGAATCAAGTCTGCGATCCGTTATATGCTAAAGAACTCGAGTTACATTTTCTTATGTCTTTAATCGGTGTAACCGAATCAATCGTCAAATAATAGGGTCTGACTTATTGGAGAGATGATTGCTGGCTGACGTTTCATTCCCAATTGAGCACGGTTCAAAATTGAGAGGTCCATCGAAAAATAGACATTACGCAGCGTCAAAATCTGGTTAAAGTAAATTAAATTCAACTATTGCATCGTTCATGTCGACAATTTAAAATAAAAAAAATGTAGAAAGAACATGCCATGCCTACTACGACCATGCGGGGAAGAATGCAATTTTTATTAAAAAGGAATGGAGCATGCTTCTGTGCATCTAGAAACAAAGATCTGGAAAGATCTTCCGCTTTATAAAAACCTATTCTGTAAAGTACTGACGAATTCTTTTTAATCCGGCAGCTGCAGGAAGATATAAAAATATTTTATTGTGGTAGAGACTCTTTAAGAACTCACATTATTCATTTGTTACAATCTTCTTTATCTGTTACCTCCTACTTGCATTAATTCAAAGTTGCTTACGTAAGAAATTGCATTTTATTCTATTCCGGTACAGACCACCACTGTATCTACTGCAAATCTGACACTTTTTCCATGAATGCAGGGTTGCTTAAAGTCTTACATGTTTTCTAGATCAGAGGGAGGGGGTGGGGTGGCCCAACCTTATTTTACAGCTGTACCAGTTGGTTAGACTTTTTTTTAAAGAATCCCTTAATTTCATAACCCTTAATCATCCTTCCCCATTAAAATATTAAAATATTTTTAAGTATGAATGAGAAGGCATGGTTTTTTTTCTGAAAATCCTATGTCTACAGAGACAGCATAAGTGTGTTTTCTCAGTTGTAACTTATTGATAGTACCGCTTGAATTATTTTATTAGATTTAGTGGACCCTGTTGAACCTTCTCATATCGAGCGAGGCGGTCCCGGGGGTCTAAAAATTTCCCCTGAACAGCGACGAAGGAAGGTCGGAGGCGGTTGGCTTCTTCTGAGGGGAGGTTCTGAAATCTCTTAGTAGACGAGCGCGGTAGAGGGTCCAATTATCCTTGCCAACCACAGCCAATTTCCATACGCCTTAAAGGAAGGATATAACAGGGGTGCGGTGGTTGGGTAAATGACCACCCAGATTGGGAGAGTCCATGTAGCTTCCTTCCAAAAAACTCCCTGTTTTAAAGGAGCTAGAAGAAAAAAGTCGCATTGGGATTAAAGAGTTAATAATTGAAGAAAGAATGTTTGATACAAACTCCTGCTGTCTTCCTTGTTGGCATTCCCAGTAACGAAAAAGCAGATCACTCTGCACTAATGTTCCTTAAACAACTATAGATTATCGGCACTATCGAAACGAAGTCCCTAGTATCGGATTGAAGAAACAATCTATAGTATCGATAGTTAAAAAATTATTGATACTATCGATGGTATCGACAGTTTTCTCTCCGTCAATACTATTGATAGACGCATTTCCAGGCGGCAGTTTTAAAAAAATCGACTGAAACTGTCGATGCTTTCGATAGTTACAAAACTATCGATTGGAACTATCGATAGTATCGATGGTTTCTGAACTGTCGACTGGAAGAACATCTATTGATAGTATCGCCGGGGAGAAAACTATCGATAGTTCAGCAGATAGTTTGGGAAAACTATCGACTGCAATAACGATAGTAGAACTATATATATCGATGTTTAAGGAACACTACTTTACACCAACAACTTCTCTCCATTAAGACCACACAAATACTTTCCTTAGCGGACTCGGAAATCAGTCCAGCAATATACAGGGTGGTCATAGAATATTGAACCCATTTCAAAAATTAGTAAAAAATCTAATGATGTTACATCTACAGTTTTTTAAAATGAGTGCGCATTTTAAAAAGCTTTTGTTTCTTTCTTAGTTTCAGATATTACCGTAATAGTATGCCATCCATCTGAAAAAAGGTCATTCATTTTTTAAAAAAACTGCAGGGAAGACAGGGGCAGGTTAATACACTTTCTAAACTTTTATTTTTCTGTTTTAAGGCTTTAAAGTATTTCTTTCATTTTCATTACATTTAATTAGTTAGACTTTAAGGCATGTAGTGTATATTTTTAAATACATTCAATTATTATATTTTTGTAATTATACCATTTTCTTTGCCATCATTCCACCTGTTTAAACTGGCCCATGACCGGAAGTTTACACGCTGCCAGGGGCATGTTTACACACCATCAAAAATGATTAGAAATGCTTACAGTGATTAAAATACAACAAACTATATACAAAGAAACCAGGTTTATTTGAAAAGCGCATAATAGATTGTAAACAATTACGGTGAATCCTAATAGTTTTCAAAATCACACTAATAATTTATACAAACAAAATATTTTGAATTTTCTATTGCCATTGGTAATAGAGTCTTGATTAGCCCACCTCTTTCATTCGGTGTATTGTATCCACTGTTCGCAGGATATGCATTTTTTGTATGGATTTAAACAGTAAATACACAGATAATTTTCATCGTCATCAGAATCAAAAGTTTTCTGGTTTTTTGTTTCTTTTTACACTCAAAATTTCTCAAATTTTCTTTCAGAATAAGGTTTTTCTTATTTTTAAATTTTTTATCCACACTGTTTTTTTCATTATTATAACGTGTTCTAGTGGAGCTCACTGACTGAAACATAGTATGATGAGCTGATGATAATTTCCACTTTATTGATTTCTCCTTCTATATTTGAAAAGCATTTTTGCAGGTGTATCTGTAAGAATTGATGTTTGCCTTTTTTCCTACCTCTGTTACTTCTTTTTCTTGGCTCTGCTTTTTGAAATGGCCTCACATCTTCAAGATTTGGGAATGACTTTGTAATTCAAGTGCCACTTGTAGCAGTTATAACAAAAAATGTTGATGGGGCAAGTTTACAAACTGTGTAAAGCTATCCCATACACTGCGTGTAAACTTGCCCTATCGCCATTTTTTTGTTATAACTCAGCATATAAGCTTTTTCCATAATAAAAATAATCAAATAAATAGCTTAAAATAACCGCAAAAAAACAACCTAACAGGACAGTCCATAATAAGTCATAATATTTAAATAGTACGAGTTGTATTAGGAACAAGAATTAAGGGTAAAAATTTAATAAAACGGTAAAAAAATCAGAAAAGTTGTTCACTTCACGATCCACTTTCAAGACTGACTCCAAACTTGCGTGAGTATTAATGGAGGTCGAGACACTTCTTCAGAAACGACATCTAGTGCCCAGCGACCAATGGTATATAAAATATAAGCCTTGTGTAAACTTGCCCCGATTTCCCCTAGTGTTAACAGCAATGTTTTTTATTAATTTTTGAAATGGGCGTAATATTTTATGACCACCCTGCACTTCTATTAAAATATAAAGAGTAAAATATCAAATAAAAAAAATATGAAAGCAGAATGGTCCCCATAATTATATTGTTTTCATTAACGCGCATGATGCTGCTGCAAGCGAAAAACAAAGGCAGACAAAAAATTTAATTGAGCGGAAAATCAAAAAATTGAATTAGAAATAACTGTAGTAAAAGAAAACAAGAATTCAGCCAAGCAGATTTTCCAAAGGATCACCAGCTACCAGGGGTTCAAAAAATTTTAACATTCGATGTAGGAAGCTTGACTTTAATTAAACTTACAGAGAAAATTCCAATTTTTTGAAACCATGCCAGCAGGTGACCTTTGATAACGTCTGCTTGGCTGAATTCTTGTATTTTCTTACTACAGTTTTTTTAATGAAATTTCTTTGTTTTTCTGCTCATTTAAAATGTTTTGTAGTTCTATTAACAGGGCAATTCTGTTCACCCCGCCAAGAGCGGAAGAATCTGCAACTGTGTAGAAATCATCACCAGAATTTTCAAGTGCCTTTATAGATGTGCTATTCCCATTTGGTTGTTTTTTAGGCTGTCGATCGAAATTGGTATTTCCAGCCTGATGCTTATTATTTGACACATCCGAGTATTTTTTAAAAACATTTTGGCCATTTGAATACTATTTCCTCTATTAGTCACTCTCTTAAAATTGCGAATAGTATTTCCCCTATCAATCACTGTTAAAATTATGAATACTATTTCCCCTATCAGTCGCTTGTTAAAATTATGAATACTATTTCCCCTATCAGTTACTCTGTTAAAATTAGGAACACTATTTTCCCTATCAGTCGCTCTGTTAAAATTACTCATTTCTCCAAAGTCGGTTTGATTACATTATAAATAAGTGGGGAACCAACTGACGGGTAAATAAATAGGAATCTTTGATGCAGAATGGCCATTTCGAAGCTTTGATAAAGTGATGCAAAAGGAAATTCCCGATTCACATTCCGAAATCTACTGTTAACTAATTTTGATCGATTAATTGGCAATTTGGATGCGTGCCCAAGGTTCATATTAACTTTAATGGTATACAATTCAGCTTGACTATGGGGTAAACAGGCCGTCCTGGCTAATTCTTTTTCGTTTTATCAAAGTCAGAATTAAATGATTCTCTTTGATCGACATCACTGGGCACAAAGGCGATCTCTTAAAGATTATCTTGTTAGTAGGTGAAAACCCGCAAATGTCAACTCATTATAAATAATCAGAATCTATTTTAACGACAATGCACCACGTGAGGGAATATCTTTTTCTGCAACTTACGTAAGTTAAGGAACTCATTATTGAATTCTGATTTCTGCAATTAGCCTTTAACTCTTAAATAGAGCGATTAGATACGCGAGTCTAAATATGAATAATTTGATATTTTCCAATTTTTCACTTCAATTCATGAATTGATGTAGTTTTCTCTCATAAACAAAGCCGAATGACAATCATTTCAATGTAACGTATACAATTCATCATCATTTTGTAATCAAGCATTTCTTGGTGATGTAGATGAAAGTTTTGATTATGCAGAACAGCAATCACTACTCTCTTTCTAGAATATTTTTAATAACAATATAAAAGCAGTTTTCGCCAATAGGTTCAAATACTTTAGAAATGAATGCTGTGCTGTTTATATATCACACTATGATAGTATATAGTGGCGACTCGTTGGCTCAGAAACAAACAGTGCTGTAAAAGTACTATAGACCTAAGTTGTAGGAAAAGTTGAGCTGATTATTTTTTGTATATAATTATGATATGATAAAAATTAATATTTTTTGTTTCATAAGCAAGAAAAACGAGGAAATTTTTTTTGATGTTTTTTGGCTATAACTTTCAAGAAAAATTATTGGTGACAAACCTCAGATTCGTAACGAGCATCCAAAAGAACATAAAGAAGCAAAAAAATTACAACTCTTCCAAAATTGGATTTAAAAAAAACTTCTTTACTACTGAGAAAAAGCATAAAAAATCCAAATGAGGAAGTTGCGCTAAACGTGATATGGGAAAAATTGAGCCCAAATGAATCCAATTTTAAGCAGAGAAAGGGTTGCATTTCTCCTGCTTCGCGTTGATCATTGCGTTAATTTCGGATCCTGAGGAGGGGCAAAATTTTCTGCAGCTCTGGTCTGTCTCTCTCTTAATTCTTGATCGATTTTCCTTCTTCCATTTACATTTTTTATTACTTTTTCGCCATTTTCTTTGATCACTGAATTCTCTAAGTGGAAAATTAAACCAATTATTATAAAAACAAAAATACAATATTTTAAAATAATTTTGGGGGCACTGCAGCTGTTGTGGACGAGCCGCCACTGATAATATAACATAGTTATCCTCTAAATGACTGCTGTTGCCTTTAAGCGACATACCCAATTTAGTCTTCTAAAATCTTGAGAATAAGACCTGATGCCTGTTGTTGGAAATACGATATATATTGAAAATGTTATTAAATCGATTTACAACATATAGATGCCAGCCTGAGTGCCGATAAGAAAATAATTGGTGTTTTTCACCTGTGGCTACATATTCTTAGATTTGTCTGTACTCTTGAGAATACTATATTTTATTCTTCAAAGTTGCAGGAAATTCGTTGCCCGTTTTACTATATATTATAATTCATCTATGTTTGACATTATAGAATTTCATCAAGGAAATATTTTTCCGAAATAAATTACAGTGTTGTCAGTTGGTAACAAACTAATTATTAGCCATAAACCATACTTAAAACTAAACAGGACTTTTAAAATAATTTTTCCATGCTTTATTCAAGAAATGAAAGTCAAACACCAGTTAAAAAAAATCATTTTAATCGGGCTTTTACGGTTTAAATACTAAATTAGTAAAGGTGATAGTGTGAGTCATTTTTATGGCACAAGGGCCAGGATTGGCAAGCTGCGCCAAACAACAAAAGGGAGGGGTAAAACTCGAAATGAGATC